>CM038112.1:35756630-35803571 GCA_001642375.2 Mentha longifolia
AGCTCCTACTAGCAAGAATTACTAATATGGTGTGATTTGATGCTAAGTGTTATGAATTAAAGCCTCCTAAGCATTTAACCAAACACCTTGTATGCAATCAATGATGGCCAATCAATCATGCAATAAAATCAAGTCCCAAACCACAAGACATATGAATTAGAAGGTAAATCCAACAACAAAATCCAAAAACCTAATGATCTAGATCATATCTTCATATATTGGAACCGAAGGGAAATTTAGCTAGACATAATTGAAGGAATTAAACCATAGAAAATAGAAGAAATCATGATCAAAAGATAGGGAATTCAATAAGGAAGAGAATGGTGGAAGGATCTTCAAATCTTCAACATAAATCTTCAACAATCTTCAAATTACTAAAAAGGAAAGAGGGAAAATGTTTCTAGGGTTCTAAGGATGTTAAAATATGTAAAAGATACACCAAATAGGAAGATTTTAGGGTTAAAGAAAAGGGGCGACGGTGCCCTGGCCGGCAGCCTGGCCGACCACCGCCTGGGTCGCCGGAAACTCTGCAGCTCAGCCGGCGGTCCAGCCGGTCACCATCCGGGTCGCCACCGATCCGGTCCTTTTGCGCAGCTTCACCGTTTTCGCTCATTCTCCCTCGTCCAAACTCCGATTCTCGATCCACTTTTTGCTATGGACTCATAACGAACCCCTCTTCGACATGGAATGATCAAATTGACCAGATGAGTTCTCCATTGTTCCTACAAAAAGCATAAAGAGACTCGAGAGAACGAGGAAAATATAATTGAATTCAAACTTGTTAAACCCTAACTCTATAGATTTAAATTCCACATTTCAAACCTAGGTTTCACCCTAATTAAGCTCGATTCTTCCTCGTTTCTAGTCTTCGATCCTTATCCACATGAATACTCTTTCCAATTCTTACAAAAATGGATTGAAGACAGAAAAGAAATGAGAAAAGTAAAAAGTATGCTACAAGTTAAGAAACCCTAGCATTTCTAACAATTATGCACATAAATCAAGACTCAAACACATTCAAACACACTCAACATGCATATAAAATACGTGTTAATCATGTGTGTGTATGTAATAAATCAAACCAGTAAGTAAAGTAAATAGACACAATCACGTTATAGTGGTTCGGAGAGCCTCTCCTATGCCCACTCTATCCACGACAGGATGAATACCTTCACTTGGTATCCCTTGTTTATACTTCCATACTTCTAAGGGGAAGTGATTCAAGGCTAGTAACAAACTTGCACTTGAATCCTCAGAGATTCACGGGCTCTCAAGAAGCCTGACAACAAACAAATCTTTACTACAAAAACTTACAAGCTTACAACTCAATCTAACAAAAATAGACTTGGTTTTGGGTGTTTAGGTTTTATAAACGAGAATCCTTTACAATGAAGATCACAAGTAAAAGGATAAGGATTCTCGAAGCTAGGTTATGGATATATGCTATTGAACCTAAAAAAGAAAGTAGTTGCAATATTCAAGAAAATATTTCTTGAGGACACACTAAAGGAAAGCACTTCGAAAGAACTAAAGTAATGTAAAGGATAATTTGCTTGAGTTCTTGCGAGTAGTATGCTTGAATCGTTTGTACGTGTATCATTTTTAGTGTGTGCAACTCCTTCTATTTATAGTAAGGAACCTTACTTCCAATTGAGAGAGAAGAGGTTACGTGTTCCTTAATATCTAGAAAAGTCGATGGTGTCAGCTCCTTTTTTTTCAGGCATTTCAGACTCCAGTTCTAGGAAGGGATGTCCGCCACACCTAGGGGTATGGCAGTTTTCACCTAACCTTGACTTTTCGGACTGTAGCCGCATCCGTTGTGCAATGGTGTGTTGACATGTGAGCTTTAGGTGGTGAGGTGTCAGTCATCTGAAAGTTTGAAAGTTAAACTTATCACACTAGCACTGATTGGCACTTGATCGCTCTGACTTTAGGAGTGAGATAGATGCAATAATCGATGTGTATAATCGAGTCGAATCCAAAAGGAATGCTAGGACGTAAGAATTTCAAGTAGTAACCTAGTTATCTAACTACTATCCAAGCTACCAACTAACATGTTTTTAGGTTTTTGTTTAACTATTGACAATAAAAGTACATAACAAACTTAGAAATTAACTAAACACTCAACAAGTATGCAAATGATTAAAATTCAATAAGGAAATATAAGTGACTCCAATTATACTTCAATTAGGTCTAAGTGATAGGGATGTGACACTCTAACTAGAAATAGCCATTTTAATCCAATTTCATGTGGGGAACCTCCTATGTATGATTCATTCAATTCTCATTGCAACTAAATCAAGTAGATTAATGACTTACCTAATTCCGACTTGGACATCAAGTAAATCATTAACTCCCAAAAGCTCATGGAGTTCTTTATCCCTACTATCTCTAGCATGCAAATCTCTTGATCTTACCATCTAATCTAAGCCTCCTAAGCATTAGATCAAACACTTGATATAAAACTATGGTGATCAATCATAATTACATAATAAAACATAGCCCCAAGAGAAATGAACATGAAATTAGAAGGTAAATTCATAATTAGAGACTAATCCCATCACTTATCCCTAATCTACATATAATTGGAATCACAAAGAGATCTAGTTAGACATGATTAAAGAAAATAAATCATAGAAAGTAAATGAAATCATGCTTAAAAGAAAGAGAATAAGATAAGGAATAGAAATATGCTCTTCAAGTCAAGCCAAACATTCATAAGATCAATCACTATCCTAACTTAGAAGTCGATCACTGAAGCTCACTCAACTCTAGACCTCACAAGAAGTGTGTATCACTCAAGCACTCAATATATAGGAAATGTAAGCATTCATCGAAATCATGCAATACATCAGTTTAACCATAAGCTTGCCTATTAACTCAAGTTTCCAATACCACAATGCATGCACAAATTAGGATCAAAAAGGTCTTTCTTAAGCGTGTAATGTAGGGACATTGGTTATGGTAGGGAATTTTTAGGCTAAGTGACTTAAATTTTCATCTAAGCTCCTTCACCTCCTTTCTTCACTTCTCTAAGTATGAATTTCTTCATCTTCCACCTTATCCAACCCCTTTTTATCAAATGAACCCAAGCTTCTACCAAATATCTAAAGAAACACTCCTTTATGCTCTATTCTTTCTTTTTTGTAAGAACTTTGTTCTTACGTTTTTTTCTCTCTTTTTTATTTTTTTTTTCAATAAAACTTTGTTCTTATTCTTTCTTTTCTATATTTGAGCTTATAGGAGTGTTTCTCTCAACTCAAGTAAATCTCGAGATCCTTCACATCATCAACATTCACCATGAATTTTTAAACATTCACCAAGGTTCCCTTAACCATCCTTCACCCCTATCATCCGCTTTATGAAGAAAAGGCTATATATAAGGCTCAAAATGGGACGACAATGGTAAGAAACATAGGTTAGTGTTTAGGGAAAATGGGCTAAACAATGATGGCCTAAAAAATCATCTCCTAATTATGCACAATTTAACACTTCTAACAAGAGTATCAAGGCAAGTTCTAGTAAAGAAAATGCAATGCAAGATCAGCTCTCAAGAAGGATATTAACTATGTAAATGCATAGTTTAAGGCTCAAAATCCTCCCAAGCTTTGGTGCCTAGAGTCTAAGTGTTTAAGATCAATCATTCAAGATATTCATGTGAAATGACCTAATCATGCTTGACTTAACTTGAAAAATTTCAAAACTGTCATGAATTTTAGCATCAATCATGGCATCTCACTCAAAAGTACTTGAGTAATTAAACATGTTCTTTCACCTTCAAGCATGCAAGCATACACTCCTCCTTAAACTCAAAACTTTTCACTTTACAAGAACTTTGCATTCAAGCTCAAATCAACCATAAAATAATTCAAACCAAAGATTCTCCATTATAAGCTTATATTCAACAATTAAACAACCAAAGAAGACGTTTCTATCTATAAGCTCATCAACCCAAACTCATCACAACCTACTTAAATCAACAAAATATTCATTCAACCCATATCATCCCCAAATGTAACAAATTCACAAAAAGCAACAAAACAAAGCACCAAACTTTCAACAAATTCACACACCACAAGACAAACCATCAAATGACCAAAATACTTCCAAATAAATCCACCATTCAAACTCATCACCAAAACAAATTCCTCTCCATCAACCAATAATTTTCATCCAATTAATCAAAGCAAACCCAACATTCAAAATCATCCTCACCAGACATTCTTTATTCAAACAAATTTCCTCCACATCTCAAATCAGACTCACCCCAATCAACCTTCACAAACAATCAACAAGAATAACACCGAGTAACTCTTCCAAACCATCAACCCAAGTAATAGAAACAAAGACAAAGAAATTAAAGACAAGAGAATAATGAAAAGCAAGACATGAAATGAAAGTAATTTAAAATAATTATCCTGCCCCCTCCCCCAAAACTTATTTTAGAAAATAAATTCTAAAATAAATTTGGAGGGAAAGATAAATAATGAATTTAAATTACACTTACAAACATTCCAGCTATGATGATGATGGCGGTCGGGGCCAAGTCACCCCTTGAGTGAGTTGATGCTCCCGGAAGTTCTCCAATAGCTCCATCATCGATGTTGCTTGCTTTTTCATCTTCCTACTCCTTTCCACTTTATCAAGTTGAGTGACTCTCATCGAAGTCACCTCCCTCCTCATTACCGTGACTTGAGTATCTAAAGCCTTGAAGCTACTCTCCATGTCTTCCATTCTACCCTCGAGAGCCTCAAACCTCTCATCATAGCAAGAATCACTCGGACCTTGATTATCCCTTCTAGACTCATGATTAACATATATTTTATGTGCATGTTGAGTGTTTTGGAATGTCTTTGAGTCTCGATTTATGTGCTTATATATTAAAAATACAAAGGTTTCTTAACTCTTAGTACATTTTAGACTTTTCTTGTTTTCTTGGTTTTCGATCCATTTTGGTAAGAATTGGAATAGTATTCATGTGGCTAAGATCAAAGGCCGAAATGAGGAAGAATCGAGCTTAATTAGGGTGAATCTAGGTTTGAAATATGGAATTTAAATCTATAGAGTTAGGGTTTCACACGTTAGATTTCAATTATGTTTTTTCTCATTCTCTCGAGTCTCTTTATGCTTTTTGGCAAGAACAATGGAAACTGCATAGTTGAAGAGGGGTACGTTAGGAGTCCATAGAAAAAAGCAGATCGAGAATCGGAGTTCGGACGAGGGAGAACGAGCGAAAACGTGGAGCTGCGCAAAATGGCCGAATCGACGGCGACCCGGACGGCGACCGGCTGGACCGCCGGCCAGGCGGCTGAGGGAACAGTGTTTTTGCGACTAGGCTGCAAACCCAGGCGGCGCCGGCCAGCCCCCGCTAGGCGCTGTCACCCGCTTTTCTGGTGTTTTTGACTGAGTTAGTTCGTCTAACTCGGTCCAACTCGACCCAAAACTCACCTATTATGTATTTAAACCCAAAATCTTCCTATTTTGTGGATCTTTTACATATTTTTACATTCTAGAACCCTAGAAACATTTTCCTCTTTCTTTTTAGTATTTGAAGATTGTTGAAGATTTATGTTGAAGATTTGAAGACCCATTCCATCATTCTCTCCTTATTGAATTCTCTATCTTTTGATCAGGATTCTTTTACTCTCTATGGTTTAATTTCTATTTCAATTATGTCTACTCTAAATTTCCTGTGGTTCCAATATAATGAAGATATGATCTAGATCACTAGGTTTTTAGGGTTTGTTGTTAGATTTACCTTCTAATTCATATGTCTTGTGATTTGGGGCTTGATTTTATTGCATGATGATTGGCCATCATTGAGTGCATACAAGGTGTTTGGTTAAATGCTTAGGAGGCTTTAGTTCATAACACTTGAATCAATCACACCATACTAGTATTCTTGCTAGTAGGGAGCTTCTAGATAATTAATTGAGCTATTTGGAGTTAATTATGCATCTTGAGACTTAGCGGAGATAGATGTCATAGGTTAATCTACTAATATTGATTGCTTCGAGAGAAGAGTTGATGTTTACTATATATAGAACTCCCATGCGAATTAGATTAAAATGGTTAATCCATGCAAATCCTAAACCTAGGCCTCTAGTGATTATTGGATTATATTTGGAACCAGCTTTTTACCATTGTTTACCAACTCTTGTTATTAGTTGTTATTGAGTTTTATTACTTTTCAATTGCATTACTTAATAGAACTAGAAAACACAAAACATGTCACTTGGTAGCTTGAATAGTAGTTAGGTAATCGGATTACTACTTGAAAGTCTTACGCCCTTGCATTCCCTATGGATTCGACCCGATTGTAATACTTGGTTATTATTGCACTCTACCCTCACCCCTAAAGTGAGGGCGGGTCAATTTTTGGCGCCGTTGCCGGGGAATGCTTTGTTTGAGTTTCAATAGTCGATTTGGTTATTGAGTTACTAATTCAAGCATTGTTTCTTTTAATTTTTGTTTTGTAGGTATATGCACACAAGGTCCAAAGGAAGACTCGTTTAAACCTTTGATCTTGAATTTTGAAAGAAAGCATAGAAGAAGGAATTCTATTGAAAACCAAGAAATGGACTTAACAAGCAAGCAATGGAGGCTCTTATGAAAGAAATGGAAGAGTTTAGAGCATGGAAGGATGAGCAAGAAAGAAGGGCAAATGAGGCTCAACCACCTCCTCTCAATCATATGTTCCAATCTCCAACGGAACAATTTCAAGGAGGAGAATGGGGGACGATCAATGCTAATAATTTTGAGCTCAAATCCGGACTTATTCAAATGGTTAAAGACGAGCAATTTGGTGGAAGTCCTATGGAGGATCCAAATGCCCATCTTAGCACGTTTCTTGATATTTGCGACACCATTAAGCAAAATGGAGTCTTAAATGACGCTATTCGCATGCGAATGTTTAGATTTTCTCTAAGAGACCGGGCTAAAGATTGGTACAAAGGATTGAACAAGGCTAACATCCATACTTGGGAAGATTTGTGCAAGGTCTTCCTCTCCAAATACTTTCCACCCTCCAAAGCTCAAAGACTCATCTCCGACATCTCACATTTTTCTCAACAAGGTGACGAAACCTTGTGTGAAGCATGGGAGCGATATAGGGAGCTTCTAAGGAAGTGTCCTCAACATGGCTTCAATGAGGGTCAACAAATGACCAACTTTTATAGTGGGCTAATACCTCATACACGAAGCATTGTAGATGCTACTTCCGGTGGGTGCCTTCTCAATAGAAATGCAAATGAAGCTTTGTGAATCATTGACGAGATGGTGGCTAATAGCTATCAATGGCCAATGGAGAGGGCCCCTTATAGAAAGGTTGCTTCGATTGAGGATGAGAGGTATGAGACATTAGCATTAGAGCTTGCTAATATGAAGAGAAAGTACGAAGATGAAAGGAAAGCTCAAATTCAAAGGGTTCAAACTCAAGAGAATTGGGAGTTCAAAGGAAGTGAAGACGTGAGATATGTCAATCAAGGGCCTTATGGAAATTACAACAAGCAAGGGTTCCAAGGACATCAAAGAGGATTCCAAGGAAATCACCAAGGAGGATTTCAAGGGAATCAACAAAGTGGTTATTCTTATGGAAATCAAGGGGGTAACTCGTCTTACTACCCTAACAATAGGAATCAACCCAATCTTTCATATGGAAATCCGAACAATGCTCAAGTTCCACCTTCCGGATTCTCCGTCTCTCAAGGGGTGATTGAAGAGCCTAAGAAGACATCTCCTTCTATAGAGCAATTGATGCAACAATTGGTGAGCAATCAAGGTCAAATGGTTACTCAACAACAAAATTTCATAGCTCAAACCGGCCAAAAGATGAATGCATTGGAGAATTCGGTGTCAACAATTGCTACCTCGGTGACGACTCTTGCTTAGCAAGTAATGACACTTGAAGCACAAGTGAAGCAAATAGCTACCCAAGTGAATTCTCTACAAAAGGCCAGAGAAGCTTCTAACGAAGCTCAAGTGAATACAAAGCAACAATGCAACGCCATTCATGTGGTAAGTGATACTTCTTCAACACCTTCACATATACCTTGTGAGAAATCTCCGAATCTTGCTAAGAGCAACCTTGTGGAAATTGATGAATCCGATCCAAGAATCATAGATCTTTGTCCAATTATTCCATCTATAGAAGGTTGGACAAAATGGGACATTCATGATTACTATTCAAGAATGAGGATTTCCAAGGCAATTCCCTTTGATGAGCGTCTTGATACGCTAAAAGATCTACAAAAAAGGAAGGATGCTTATGAAGCTTCAAAAGTGAAGAGTAAACTTGGTGCTCTAGAACCTATAGAGAAGGAGAGTGCTCATAAGAATAAAAAAGGTACCCCTTCTACTCCTAAAGTTTCTCAAGAGCATGTTGAGTTGAATAGCATGGATAGTCTAGCATCTCCTTTTGAGTTGATTGATGAGAATTTGCATGAGAGGAAGGGTGATTTGTTGGATGCATTCAAGAAACTAGATATAAATGCTTCTTTGATTGGTTTGTTGAGTGAGATGCCGTATCATGAGAAGTTCTTGGAGGATGTAAGTCATAGGAAGGTGAAGTTGGATGATTTAGAAAACATTGTGTTGTCGGAAGAATGTAGTGCTCGTTTACAAGAGAAGATTCTGAACAAGAAGAATGATCCCGGAAAATTCACAATACCTTGTAAGATCGGTGGTTGGACGTTTAGCAAAACTTTGTGTGATTTAGGCTCAAGTGCAAAACTTGGTAAATTCAAGCCTACTTCAATATCACTCCAAATGGCGGACCGCTCAATCACACATCCAAGGGGGATTGTAGAAGTTGTGCTTATCAAGGTCCGGAAGTTCATTTTTCCGGTGGATTTTGTTATCCTTGACATGCCGGAGGATTGGGAGACTCCACTCATTCTTGGACGGCCATTTCTTGCAACAAGTCGAGCTTTAGTTGATGTGCTTGAAGGGAGTCTTATTCTTCGAGTAAATGAAGAAAATGAGACATTCTACATGTCAAATGGTTCAAGCGAGGTCAAGAAGCCAAGCAAGGTTGGAGAGGAAAGTGAGAGGTTGATGCTTGATAGAGGAGGGACCTCATTCAAAGTCCCTTGAAAAGGGCAAAGAGGTATCGTCGAGCTAACGACGTTAAAAACAAGCGCTAGTTGGGAGGCACCCCAACAACTATCCTTTTCTTTTTCATTTTAGTTAGTTTCTTTAGTTTGATTTTAGTTTTTGTTTCTTATTTTTGATTTAATCGTTCCTTCTACTTTTCCTTATTTCTATGCTAATACTTCCTATTTTTAAGTTCATTTCTACTTCACAAGTTCCATGTGTTTCATTGTCAATGCATGAGGTCAAATCATGAAGGGAACGAGTGAAGGAAGAGAATCAAATCAATCAAGCAAGCAAAGGATTGAATGGCTTCCAAAACCACATTCAACATAGCTATGGAGGGGGGTAGGATAAGTAATTTAAATTTCTTATTATTCTTACCTCCAAACTCATTTTAGACCTTATGTTCTAAAATAAGTTTGGGAGAGGGGGGTAGGATAAAATTTTTAATTACTTTACTTTTGATATTTTTCAAGCTTCTATTTGATGTGTTTGTTGATTATATGCTTAGGCTTGCTTGATGATTGTGGTTGATTGGTGTTAAATGAATGATTTTTGCTTATTTTGGTTTGGTGATGAGTTTGGGTCGATGAGCTTAATTGATAAAAATTCCTTATTTGGTTTGTTGGTTTATTGAATGTGAGCTTACAATGGAGAATCTTTGGTGAGGATGATTTTGTTGATTGATTGGAGCTTGAGTGCGAAATTTTTGGAAAATTAAAAAGGTTAAATGAATGCTTGCATGCGTGAATGTGAAAGAACGTGTTTAATTGCTCAAGTGAATTTGGGTGAGATGCCAATGATTGATGCTTAAATGGTGACATTTTTTTGAAATTTCTCAAGTTTGAGTCAAGCATGATTAGGGTTATTTTACTTGAATAGCTTGGAAGGATTGATCTTAGGCACTTAGGCCCTAGACAAAAGCTTGAGAGGATTTTGAGCCCTAAACTATGCATTTTACATAGTGAATATCCTTTCTTGAGAGCTTGATCTTGCATTACATTTTCTTTACTAGAACTTATCTTGATACTCTTGTTAGAAGTACTACATGTTTGCATGATTAGGAGATGATCTTAGGCCATCATTGAATAACCCATCTTTCCTAAACACTAACCTATCTTTCATTACCATTGTCGTCCCATGTTGAGCCTTGAATAGAGCCTTTTCTTCTTGAACCGGATGATAGGGGGTGAAGGATGGTTAAGGGAACCTTTGTGAAAGTTGAAAATTCATGAAAAATGATGGGTGACGGTAAAGGGTCTTAAGATTTGATTAGAGTTGAACGAACACTCTTATAAGCTCAAAGTGAGAATAGAAAAGAATAAGAACAAAGTTCTTATTGAAAAAAAAAAAAAAAAAAACGTAAGAAAGAAGTTCTTACAAGAAAAAAAGAAGAATAAAAGCATAAAGGAGTGTTTCTTTACATGTTTGGTAGAAGCTTGGATTTATTTGATAAAAATGGGTTGGACAAGGTGGAAGATGAAGAAATTCACACTTAGAAAGGTGAAGAAAGGAGGTAAGGGTACTTGAATGAAAATTAAAGTCACTTAACCTCAAATTCCCTACCTTTCATCATTATCTTCCATTCCTTCCTCTTCATCCTCCCCCCGGTGTTCTCTTTCAAAATTATGCCGGCCTATCTCACCAAGAGCATGCTCATCTCCCTCACCTTGCTTGAACATTCGAACCCTCATGATCATCTTATGTAAGGGAGTGTGCAAATACCAATTTACCCTTTCGTTGAAGTTTGTAACTAATATGCTCATAGAATTGGGCAAAGGGTACAACTCATTTCTATTGATTCGGAAGTAGTAAGGAGGGGTACTCGAATTTAGGAAAAGTAAGTACCGGAGCTTGACAAAGTTCAAAGAGAAAATCACCTCTCATGGGAGGATATCCACCGATGTTTCCTCTTATCTTCTGATTAACACATATTTTATGTGCATGTTGAGTGTGTTTTGCATGTGTTTAAGTCTCGATTTGGGTGCTTAAAGGTTAGAAATGCTAGGGTTTTTAACTTGTAGCATACATTCTACTTTTCTCGTTTCTTTTTGGTTTTCGGTCCATTTTTGTAAGAATTGGAAAGAACATTCATGTGACTAAGGATGGAAGGCTAGAAGTGAGGAAGAGTCAAGTTTGATTAGGGTGAAACCTAGGGTTAAGAATGTGGAATTTGAATTCATAAAGCTAGGGTTTCACTCGTTCAAGTTTGTTTATGTTTTCCTCATTCTCTTGAGCCTCTTTGTGTCTTTTTCCAGGTTGATGGAGAACTCATTTGGCCAAATTGATCATTCCATGTCGAAGAGGAGTTCGTTAGGAAGCCGTAGCAAAAAGCAGATCGAGAATTGGAGTTCGGACGAGAGAGAACGAGCGAAAACGGTAAAGTCGCGCAAGAGAAGGAAAACTGGCAGGTTGAACGGCGGTTTGTCAAACCGCCGGGAACCAACATCAAACCGCCAGTTCACCACCTCATTTGGCAGCATAGACGGCGGTCTGGCCAGCGGTTTGCCAGACTGCCGGTTCCCCTTCCCACAGACCGCCGGTCAAGCGTCCCTCTTCACTAATGGGCGAGTTCGGCTCGCCCAAACTCGTCCCGGTTTGTCCTGTTTCACCCCGATTCGACCCAAACTCGATTTGTGATGTATTTAACCCCTAAATTCACCCCATTTGTATATCTCTTTCATATTTTTAATTCCCCAAGAACCCTAGTGATGCGATCACAATATGCGGAAGCTGAGAATCGAACAACGTCAGACACGAAAGATTCAATCCAAATATAACTATGAAAAATCGAATGGTAATTCCCTGAAATTCTACCCACAAATACACTGAATAGACGTCGACAGAAACCTAAGCAATTCAATTCCGATTAAGCTCAAATTTTAACACGAGTTACAACATAGGGTTATGAAGAACATATCCAAAATTCAGCGAAAACGCACGGGTATTTTTCGATTTGGCACGGTGGTGATTTTCAGGACGAGTTATGGTTTCAAAAACGGATCTGAAATTAATCTAAGGTTTTTCTGGGATGGAATAACTACAGGATCGATGGAGGATGGATATTTATGATATATGAACGATGATGAATGGCTGGAAATGAAAAGAACACGAATTGAAGAATTGAAACGAAAACAAATTGTGAATCTTACCCGAAACGAACCCCGGATCTACGTGAATCCGAAACGCGTTTATGGAGCAATCTTCGTGGCTCGACTAACCCGGATACTACGAGATATCACGAACGAGTCGATTGAATTCAAGTTTGAAATCGCCAACAATCAAACTCTACCAAGAACCTATAGGATCGTGAACCAAAGCACGATGTAAGAGACAAAACGATCAACTAGATTTCTGATTCAATATTGTCTGTTTCAAAGTATGAACGAAAATTAACATAAATACTAATCTAATTCCTAAGCTAGGTAGGTTTTCGAAATTAACAAGGCTTGGGCTTGATAATTTCGGACTCCTTAATTAAATATAACTGGGCCAATTAATCACCTAAACATGTTGTGATAATTGGACTAAACTAAATTAAAAAGAAATACAAAGTTTTTAAGCCCAAATAAAATATAAGAAAATTTGTTTTCTTGGACTTGTCTTCCTTTTCTTCAATGATGGACGCCCAAATCTTCATCTTCAACACTTGTTAAATTCACCAACTTGTATTGATGAAATTCGACTCCATCATTTGTCAATCTCTTCGAAACGTAGAATTGCAAATAACCTTGCAGCTTCTTGGCTCTCGACCTCATCACTGCTCCTCCGAGCTGCAAGTCCCGATTGGTCTCTTCAATGCTAAGTCCCGTCTCATCATTCCCCCCCTGCTGAAAAGAATTCGTCCTCGAATTCAAGTCCTCCTCGACATCTTGATCATCTACAGGAAACGGAGACAAATCAGCCACATTAAAAGTGGAGGAACACTGATACTCACCTGGAAGATCAATGCGGTATGCATTGTCATTGACTCGCTCAACCACGGAGAATGGTCCATCGCCACGAGGCATCAGCTTCGACTTCCTCAAGTTAGGAAAACGTCCCGGGCTGAAGTGTATCCAAACCTTATCACCAGGTTTGAACAATACTTGCTTGCGGTGGGCGTTCGCCTTTGTTGCATTCTTAACACCTTGAAGCTCGATCCTCTGTTTCACTTTAGCATGCATCTCTCGAACCTGTTCAGCTCTACGAGAACCTTGCAAACTCGAAAGATGATCAGTAGGCAAAGAAATAAGATCCGTTGGTGTCAACGGATTAAATCCATAAACAACCTCAAATGGAGACATGTGTGTAGAAGAATGCATAACTCTGTTATAAGCAAATTCAGCGAATGGTAAGCACTCTTCCCATGACTTAAGATTGTTTTTAACTAAAGCACGAAGTAAAGTACCTAGCGTTCTATTAACCACTTCAGTTTGACCATCCGTTTGAGGATGACATGCAGTAGAAAATAACAGCTTAGTACCTAACTTTCCCCATAAGACACGCCAAAAATGTCCCAAAAACTTAGAATCCCTATCAGACACAATAGTCCTAGGCATGCCATGCAGTCTAACTACTTCACGGAAGAACAGATTAGCAATATGAACAGCATCGTCAGTTTTTCTGCAAGCAATAAAATGAGACATTTTGGAGAATCTATCGACTACTACAAACACAGAATCTTTGCCAGACTTAGACCTAGGCAAACCAAGAATAAAATCCATAGATATGTCAATCCAAGGTGCAGAAGGTGCAGGTACTGGAGTGTACAAACTAAATGGATTAGAACTAGATTTAGCCTTTTTACAAGTAATGCATCTAGCACAGACTCTCTCGACATCTCTCTTCATGCGAGGCCAATAAAAATGTTCATGCAATAGACTCAATGTCTTCGCAACACCAAAATGACCCATAAGACCCCCCGCATGAGATTCTAACACAAACAACTCCCTCATAGAACAATTAGGGACACATAACTTCGAATCCCTAAACAAGAAACCCTTAGACACATAGTACGAGTCAACAACCCTAGATTTCCCATCACATGAAGCAAAGATAGATCCAAAGAAAGGATCATTCACATAAAAACTCTTAATATGCTTAAGACCTAAACATTGCTCATGCATAACAGAAATCAACGCGTACCTGCGGGAAAGAGCATCAGCAACCACATTCTCTTCTCCTTTCTTGTACCTGATCACATAGGGAAATGACTCTATAAACTCCACCCATCGAGCATGGCGTGAGTTTAAGCTCTGCTGACCCTTCAAATGCTTCAAGGACTCATGATCAGTGTGAATCACAAACTCTTTCGGCCTCAAGTAATGCTGCCAAGTCTCCAAAGACCTCTTCAGTGCATACAACTCCTTATCGTACGTAGAGTACCTAAGGGCTGCTCCATTCAGCTTCTCACTAAAATAAGCGACTGGTTTTCTTTCCTGCATCAAAACAGCACCAATCCCTATGCCCGAGGCATCACACTCAATTTCAAACATTTTATCAAAATCAGGCAAAACCAACGCAGGAGCATTACACAATTTCGATTTCAACAAGTTAAAAGCATGCTCTTGGGCTTTGCCCCACTCAAACTTCCTATCTTTCCTACTCAACTCAGTCAATGGTGCAGCAATAGATGAAAAATCACGCACAAAGCGACGATAAAATCCTGCTAAACCATGGAAAGACCTAACATCAGCACATGACTTAGGCGTTGGCCACTCCTCTATAGCCTTCACCTTTGTCCTATCAACTTCTATTCCACGACTACTCACAACAAAACCAAGAAATATAACCTCATCCATACAGAATGTACACTTAGACAAATTAGCATATAATTTTGCATCACGCAACAACACAAACACATGCCTAAGATGTCTAACATGCTCATCAACACAAGTACTATAGACAAGGATATCATCGAAATATACCACCACATATTTCCCTATGACTTCACGCAAAACATGGTTCATTAGACGCATAAACGTACTAGGGGCGTTAGTAAGGCCAAACGGCATCACAAGCCATTCATACAGTCCATGCTTCGTTTTGAACGCAGTTTTCCACTCATCTCCCTCACTCATTCTCACTTGAAAATATCCAGAACGCAAATCAAATTTTGAAAAGACAGACGCTCCAGACAACTCATCTAACATGTCATCTAACCGAGGGATAGGGAAGCGATACTTTACCGTTATCTTGTTGATAGCTCGGCAGTCCATGCACATGCGCCATTCGTTGTTCTTCTTTGGTACGAGGATGACAGGCACTGCGCACGGTGACAAGCTCTCTCTAATTTGCTTCTTCTCCAGCAACTCCTTGACCTGACGGTCAATCTCCTTGGTTTCCTCAGGGCTGGTACGGTAGGCGGGTCTGTTTGGAAGGACTGCTCCCGGCTGGAAGTCAATCTGGTGCTCAATTCCTCGAATCGGCGGCAGACCACTAGGAATTTCGTCCGGGAAAACATCCTTGAACTCCTCCATCAACGGCTGCAAAACAGAAGGAATAACAACATCAGGAGTATCATCAGCCTTAAAATTAACTAGAACGATAGCATTACCTGATTTAATGGCGGTCTGAACTCCTCTTACACCGATGAACAAATTCCGGTGCGCCGTATCTAAACTGGAAGGGATGGTAACGTGGGCAGCCTTAGCCTTCGGAAGGCCCTTGGTTCCCTTAGTACACTGAGACTCTGCTGTGGACTGTCCAGATTGGATTGGCTGCTTGCTCTCAGCACGTTTCTCCTTCTCTTCTTTGTACTTCTCTTGCATACGTCGCTGATCTTCAATCACATCTTTCGGCGCTAGTGGCCACAATCGCGTGGTGCGTCCTTCTCGAGTCACGGCATAAGTGTTGGCGAATCCATCATGTATCGCCTTCCTATCGAACTGCCAAGGACGACCAAGCAAGATATGTGCCGCCTCCATAGGGATGACGTCACACAAAACAGTGTCAGTAAAATGACCAATAGAAAAGGAGACAGGTACCTGGTATCCAACACGAATCTCGCCTCTGTCTGTCAACCATTGCAATCGGTACGGTTTTGGATACTTTTGTGGGATCAAATTCAGCTTCCCCACTGCATACTGACTAATGGCGTTTACAACGCTTCCACTATCAATGATGAGCGAGCACACCTTATCCTGAATAGAACAGCGAGAATAAAAGATGATCTCCCGCTGATCATTGTGTTCTTCCTCTCGAATAAAACTCAAGGCTCGAATCGAAACAAGGCTGACGTGCGTTTGCATCGGCTGCTCATCGACTATATCAATGTCACCCAGGAGTGAGCTGACTAGGGGCTGCTCAGTATCCCCTTTTACTTCTCTTTCTTCTTCAAATTCCTCTCCACTCGCTGATTCTAACTCATTCTGCTCGGTGAGGAATAAAACTCTGCGATTCGGACACTGGGCTTGAAAATGTCTCCATCCTCTGCACTTGTGACACTGAACGTCACGTGCTCTCCCTGAATTACTATTCTCAGGCTGACTAGGCTGCATGGGGCGATTCTGAGAATTTATGTTCGGTGCAGGCGAGGTGTAGTCAGGTCTGCGAGAGGGCTGTGGTGCAGACTGCTCAGAACGGCGAACGGGCTGTGTGGACTGGTTAGGAGGACGTGTAGGGGCTGTCCTAGGCGTGGAAGAATCACCTCAGTTCCAAGGACTCCTAACTGGCATCGACTGGAAGGATCGACGACGTCCATCTCTGAGTTGCCGTTCTACGATAGATGCATAATGGACCATTGCTTCAACTGAATCGAATTCCTTCAATTCGACTTCACAAGCAATATCTGGATTCATTCCTTCAGTGTACCGGTTGAGTGTGGCAATCAAGGTCTCTTCCTTACCAACCCGGTTCATAGCTGTCTCGAGCTCCTTGTGGTATTCCTCAATCGAACGAGTGCCCTGCTTGATCTTGTTCAACCTCTTCTCAAGCTCTCGCTCATAGTGTACCGGAATGAAACGTCCTCTCATGACGTCCTTCATCTCTTGCCATGTGTCTATAGGTGGATATCGATCACGGCGTCTTCTCTCTTGCTGATTTTCCCACCATGAGGCTGCATACCCTCTAAACTCCAAGGACGCGAGCTGAACCTTTTTCAACTCAGGAAAGTCGTAACACTCAAAGATCTTGTTGACTTTCCTCTCCCAATCAAGGTACACATCAGGGTCATGTAACCCCTCAAACTCTGGAATGCTTGTTTTTATGTTGTTCAACAAGCTATCTGCATCGACGTGTCGGCGCTGGTTGGCACGGAAATCACGCCGGGGAGGTGGAGGTGGACGTCGACGGTTGTCACGTCTCTGATTCCTCTGTGGAAACTCAATCTCAGCCTCGGATTCCTCATTATATCCATCATCATATTCTTCTTCAGGATCAGGATCATCAGAAATTGGCTCAAATACTGGCTGGGGCTGGCGGACAGGTTGTCGTCTGACTGGTCGATCTGGCTGAATAGGCTGGTTTCTGATTGGTGGAGGTAAAGTTGCTCGAGGTTTGAGGCGATCGAACTGTGCTATCACTTTGTCAAAAGTGTCATCGATCTTCTGCTCCAATAGTTGACTCCGCCTCTCAAAGTGTTGTGCCATAGCATCGAAGTGATACTTAGCATCCCTAGGCTGCTGTGATGATGAATCCATCTCAAGAGGTGTACTAGACGACTTGGGTGGAATTGGGCTATCCTGATTCTTAGAACCGTCTCCAGATTTCATGGTACCTGCAAAACGAACAAACGTGAAAGAAAACAAGTAAAATCCTCACAGTTCCTCACAGTCACTCGTTTGTTCTCTCAGATTTTTAACCACTCGTGTATGTCACTCAGATCAGATTTCTCGTGTATGTCACTCAGGTTGTAATCAAAACCTCAAATTCTTGGCAAAACTGATGTGGAATTCTCGGCTTGAATCAAGAACTCGAACTTGACTATCGGCTTGGATCACAGGTATAGAAAGAAACACAAAGTTGCTGTAATGTGGGGTAAAATTCACGGCAAGGGGTACAAATAAGGGGTAAGAATTTCGGTGGCTAGGTAATGGCTAAACAAGGAAACAAGGAAACAAGGAAAGGCTGAGAAGGGGAAAGGCTGGAAATAAGAAGGAAAAGGCTAAACTAGGAATCTTGGATATAAGTAGTAACAAGTTATGAGCACTAATCCGACCTTGAATCGACTTAGGAACTGAAACCTACACTATCCAATGCAACTAAACTAACAGATCTGGAATTTTTTTAATTTTTTATTTTTCAAGTGGACGGTATGACCTTCAGACGGCTGTTTTTGGGCCTAAACGCAAACCGAACACGGCGGAGCAGTGTTAACTTCTGGGTCTCGTCGAGACGTTTCCGAAATGGTATTATGGAGCTTGAACGGATAAGCAGATCAAAAGTTACGAAACACACAATGACACACTAGGGCCTTCGATATACTATTTTTTTTTTTTATCAGAATTTTTTTTTTTTTTTTTTTTTTATCGAAACTTTTGCCCCCTAATATGTCACGACACCTATTTGGATTGAACCACGATCAGCAAAAACTGACGTGGCTCTGGTACCAAAATTTATGATGCGATCACAATATGCGGAAGCTGAGAATCGAACAACGTCAGACACGAAAGATTCAATCCAAATATAACTATGAAAAAATCGAATGAAGATTCCCTGAAATTCTACCCACAAATACACTGAATAGACTTCGACAGAAACCTAAGCAATTCAATTCCGATTAAGCTCAAATTTTAACAGGAGTTACAACTTAGGGTTATGAAGAACATATCCAAAATTCAGCGAAAACGCACGAGTATTTTTCGATTTGGCTTGGTGGTGATTTTCAGGACGAGTTAGGGTTTCAAAAACGGATCTGAAATTAATCTAAGGGTTTTCTGGGATGGGTTTGTTATGGGAACGAAGGGTATGGTTATTGATGATATAGGAACGATGAAGAATGGCTGGGAAAACGAAAAGAACACGAATTGAAGAATTAAAACGGAAACAAATTGTGAATCTTACCCGAAACGAACCCCGGATCTACGTGAATCCGAAACGCGTTTATGGAGCAATCTTCGTGGCTCGACTAACCCGGATACTACGAGATATCACGAACGAGTCGATTGAATTCAAGCTTGAAGTCGCCAACAATCAAACTCTACCAAGAACCTATAGGATCGTGAACCGAAGCACGAAATATGAGACAAAACGATCAACTAGATTTCTGATTCAATATTGTCTGTTTCAAAGTATGAACGAAAATTAACATAAATACTAATCTAATTCCTAAGCTAGGTAGGTTTTCGAAATTAACAAGGCTTGGGCTTGATAATTTCGGACTCCTTAATTAAATATAACTGGGCCAATTAATCACCTAAACATGTTGTGATAATTGGACTAAACTAAATTAAAAAGAAATACAAAGTTTTTAAGCCCAAATAAAATATAAGAAAATTTGTTTTCTTGGACTTGTCTTCCTTTTCTTCAATGATGGACGCCCAAATCTTCATCTTCAACACTTGTTAAATTCACCAACTTGTAATGATGAAATTCGACTCCATCATTTGTCAATCTCTTCGAAACGTAGAATTGCAAATAACCTTGCAGCTTCTTGGCTCTCGACCTCGTCACTGCTCCTCCGAGCTGCAAGTCCCGATTGGTCTCTTCAATGCTAAGTCCCGTCTCATCACCTAGAATATTTTCCCTCTTTCCTTTTTAGTATTTTGAAGATTGTTGGAGCTATACTTTGTGGATTTGCAATTCAAGACCATTTTCTTCTTCCTCATTAAATTCTCTTTCTTTTAAGCATGATTTCTTCTATTTTCTATGGTTCATTTCCTTTAATTATGTCTAGCTAATTTCCTTTTGGTTCCAATATATGAAGATATGATCTAGAAAATTAGGTTTTTGGATTTTGTTGTTGGATTTACCTTCTAATTCATATGTCTTGTGATTTGGGACTTGATTTTATTGCATAAGTGATTGGCCATCATAGAGTGCATACAAGGTGTTTTGTTAAATGCTTAGTAGGCTTTAGTTCATAAAACTTGGCATCAAATCACAACATATTAGTAATTCTTGCTAATAGGAGATTCTAGATAATTAATTGAGCTATTTGGAGTTAATTTATGCATCTTGAGACCTAGCGGAGATAGATGTTATAGGTTAATCCACTAATATTGATTGCTTTGAGAGAAGAATTGATATTTACTATACATAGAACTCCCATATGAATTAGATTAAAATGGCCAATCCATGCAAATCCATAAACCTAGGCTTTTAGTGATTATTGGATTATATTTGGAACCATATTTTCTCTTATCGATTTTATATCATTTGCCACTTGTTACGTCTTAGTTAAGTTTGAGCTTTGTTAATTACTTTTCAATTGTTTTTACTCAATCAAAAAACACAAAAACATGATATATTGTAGCTTGGATAGTAGGTTTAGTAACTAGGTTACTACTTGAAACTTGAGCGTCCTTGCATTCCTTGTGGTTCGACTCGATTACTCAATCGATTATTATTGCTCTCTACCCTCACCTCTAAAGTGAGGGCGGATCAATTTTTGGCGCCGTTGCCGGGGAGTGCATAGTTTAAGTTTCAATAGTTGATTTGGTTATTGAATTACTAATTCAAGCATTCTTCTCTTTTGATTTTTGTTTTGTAGGTGCATGCACACAAGGTCTAAGGGAAAACTCGTTCAACCTTTGATCTTGAACTTTGAAAGAAGACATAGAAGAAGGAATTCTATTGAAGAACAAGACATGGCCAGCAATCAAGATTATGAGGCTCTTAGGAAGGAACTTGAAGATATGAGAGCTTGGAGAGATGGGCAAGAAAGAAGGGCAAATGAAGCTCAACCACCTCCTCTCAACCATATGTTCCAATCTCCAATGGAACAATTCCAAGGAGGAGAGTGGGGGACGATCAATGCCAATAATTTTGAGCTCAAATCCGGTCTTATCCAAATGGTGAAGAGTGATCAATTCGGTGGAAGTCCTATAGAGGATCCGAACGCCCATCTTGGTATGTTCCTTGATATTTGCGACACTATCAAGCTTAATGGAGTTTCAAATGACGCTATTCGCATGAGGATGTTCGGGTTTTCTCTACGGGACCGGGCCAAGGATTGCTATAAAGGACTAAACAAAGCCAACATTCATACATGGGATGATCTATGCAATGTTTTCCTCTCTAAACACTTTCCACCATCAAAAGCTCAAAGGTGTATCTCCGATATTTCACATTTCTCTCAACAAGGTGACGAGACCTTATTTCAAGCATGGGAGAGGTATGGAGAGCTTTTAAGGAAATGCCATCAACATGGCTTCACGGAAGGTCAACAAATTACCACTTTCTATAGTGGTCTCACACCACATATGCGTAGTATTGTGGATGCTACCTCCGGAGGATGTCTAGTGAATCAAAATGCCAAGGAAGCCTTGAGGATTATTGAAGAGATGGCCGCCAATAGCTATCAATAGCCAATGGAAAGGGCCCCTTCTAGGAAGGTTACTTCTATTGATGATGAAAAGTTCGATGCATTGGCAATGGAAGTTGCTAATATGAAGAAGCAATATGAAGAAGAGAGGAAAGCTCAATCTCAAGCTCAAGTTCAAAGTGTTCATCAATATCAAGAGAACTTGGAGCCTAATGGAAGTGAAGACTTGAATTTTGTTAACCAAAGGCAATATGGAAATTTCAACAAAGGAGGGTTCCAAGGATAACAAGGAGGATTCCAAGGAAGGCCACAAGGAGGAAATTCTTATGGATATCAAGGAGGTTACCAATCATACAATCTCAACAATCGACCTCATCCCAACCTCTCTTATGGCAATCCTAACAATGCTCAGTTGCCACCTCCCGGATTTTCAGTGTCTCAAGGAGTTATTGAAGAACCAAAGAAGAATTCTCCATCAATGGAGCAAATGATGCAATAAATGTTGGCAAATCAAGCTCAAATATCTTCTCAACAAGGAAATTTCATCACACAAACCGGGAAAAAGGTGAGTGCCTTGGAGAATTCACTTACCTCTTTAACAAAGCAAGTGAAGATGATGGAGGGCCAAATAAGTTAAATGGATAACCAAGCCACCACGCAACACACACCGGGAAAGTTTCCAAGCAATACGGAGATGAATCCTAAAGGGTGTAATGCTATCACCTTGAGGAGTGGAAGGGCTTATGAGAATGAAGCTACATCCAAGAGTAAAGGAGAGGAAGTTCTCATTGAAGACATACCTTATGAAGAGTCTCCAACTAGTGATGAAGAATCAAGGAAAGAAGTTCAAGGAGAAGCTCCTAAGGCGGTGCTAGTAGAGGCCCCTCTCCCTACCAAGGATGTTATTACGAAGGCTCCATTTCCTCATCGTCTAGCCAAGCATAAGGTTGACGAAAAGTTGATGAGATTCTTAGAAATATTCAACAAAGTGCAAATCAACATTCCCTTGCTTGATGCGCTGCGTGATATGCCCGGTTATGTGAAGTTCTTGAAGGATGCCGTTTCTAATAAGAGAAAGTTTGGTTCATTTGAAACAATTAGCCTAACGGAGGAGGTTAGTGCGGTGATTCAAAGGAAAATGCCTTTGAAAAAGAAAGATCCCGGAAGCTTCACAATAGCATGTGTGATTGGAGGGAAAAAGTTTGGGAATATCTTATGTGACCTTGGAGCTAGCATCAATTTGATGCCATTATCTATTTTTAGAAGATTGGATATTGGAGAGATCAAACCTACGTCTATTTGTCTCCAAATGGCCGATCGTTCCATATCTTATGCCCAAGGAATTGTTGAAGACGTGCTAGTGAAAGTTGAGGAGTTTATCTTTCCCGCGGATTTCGTTGTTTTGGATATGTCGGAAGATGAGGGGATGCCCCTCATCCTTGGGCGTCCTTTCCTAGCAACCGGAAGAGCTCTTATTGATGTGCAAGATGGGAATCTTACGTTTAGAGTTAATGAAGAGACCCTCACTCTTTCCATCTTTGATGCTATGAAGCGAAGAGATGACTCAACATATGAGGACTGCAATTCAATCACCACCTTACCTACATCTATGGCAGAGGATCTCACGGAAGAAATCATCGCTAATTCTTGCTATTCTTATTCCGATTTGGATGATGCTTGTGATGACTTATTGGAATCAATTGCTTATTTGGAAGCAAATCAAGGATCATTGAAGGATAAGGTCTATTACCTTGATATCAACCAACCAGGGGAAAATGGAAGTTCAACCAAGGTGGAATCTACTCCAATCACTTCTCAAGAGTTAAAACCTCTTCCCGATCACCTAAGGTATGCCTTCCTTGGTGATAATGACTCTTTTCCCGTTATAGTGTCACAACACTTGTCAGAGTCCGAATTGGACAAGTTGTTGCGAGTCCTTAGGGAGTTTAAAGATGTTATTGGTTGGTCTATTGATGATATCAAGGGTATTTGTCCGTCTATTTGCATGCATCGTATTTTATTAGAAGATGATTGTCGTCCTAAGGTTCAACCTCAAAGGAGGTTGAATCCGGTCTTGCAAGAAGTGGTGAGAAAAGAGGTATTGAAGTTATTAGATGCGGGAATGATCTACACCATTTCGGATAGTGAATGGGTGAGTCCTACCCAAGTAGTCCCGAAGAAAGGGGGGATGACTGTGGTCAAGAATGAGAAGGATGAAGTTATTGCTACAAGAGTTGCCACTGGATATAGAGTTTGCATTGATTATAGGGCTTTGAACTCGGCTACAAGGAAAGATCATTTCCCTTTGCCCTTAATAGATCAAATATTGGATCGTTTGGCGGGTTATGAGTACTATTGTTTTCTTGATAGGTATTCGGGTTACAACCAAATTGCCATAGCCCCGGAGGATCAACACAAGACGGCCTTTACATGCCCCTATGGAGTATTTGCCTATAGGAGGATGCCTTTCGGGTTGTGTAATGCTCCGGCCATGTTCCAAAGGTGCATGATGTCTATATTTGGAGGGTTGATTGAAAATATTATAGAGGTATTCATGGATGACTTCTCGGTTTTCAGGAGGAGCTTCGATTCTTGTTTGGATAACCTCACAAAAGTGTTGCAAAGGTGTAAGGACACTTCTCTTGTCTTGAATTGGGAGAAGTGCCACTTCATGGTTAAAGATGGAATTGTGCTTGGGCACAAGGTGTCTAGAGATGGTTTGGAAGTTGATAGAGCCAAAATTGTCGCCATAGAGAAGCTTCCGCCTCTAACAAATGTGAAATCAATCCGAAGCTTCCTTGGTCATGCGGGGTTCTATAGAAGGTTCATTGAAGGTTTTTCCAAGATTACCAAGCCACTTTGCAATCTTTTGCAAAAAGATGTTAAGTTTATCTTTGATGAAGAATGTTTGAAAGCTTTTGAGACATTAAAGAAAGCCCTCATTTCTACTCCTATTCTTATCAAGCCTAATTGGAGTGAATCTTTCATTCTAAAGTGTGATGTAAGTGATTATGCTTTAGGAGTGGTCTTGGGGCAAATGAGAGACAAAGTGTTTCGGGTCATTCATTATGCTAGTAGAACCTTGGATGGTGCTCAAAGGAACTACACAACAACCGAGAAGGAATTCTTAGCCATTGTCTTTGCCTTTGACAAATTTTGGTCATATCTTGTTGGGAATCATACCATTGTCTATTCGGATCATATGGCTATATGACATCTCATGGCCAAGAAGGATGCAAAGCCTCGTTTGATTCGTTGGGTTCTCCTTCTACAAGAATTCGACATGGAGATTCGTGATAGAAGAGGAGTTGATAATATGCTAGCTGATCACATGTCAAGGCTTGAAAAGCCGATTGAAGGTGAAGATTTGAGATTGTGTATCAATGAGTGTTTTCCGGATGAGAAGATTATGGTGTTGAAGTGCAAAGATTCTTGTTTTACCGACTTGGCTAATTACCTTGTGCTTCGAGAGTTGCCACCAAATCTCTCGGATTATCAAAAGGCCAAGTTCCTTTGAGATGTGAAGTTCTATTATTGGCAAGATCCATACTTATGGAGAAGATGTGCCGATGGTCTTATTAGAAGATCTGTCATGGAAGGTGAATTGCTCAAGATTATTGAAGATTGTCATGAAGGACCAAATGGAGGTCATTTTAGGGCTAATCGTACGGCTTGGAAGGTATTTCAAAGTGGATTCTATTGGCCCTCGATTTTTAAAGATTGCCAAATCTTTGTGAAGAATTGCGATAGATGTCAAAGGATGGGGAATATCACTAAGAGAGATGAGATGCCTCAAAACATCATGATTGAAGTTGAGTTGTTTGATGTTTGGGGGATAGACTTCATGGGACCATTCCCTACTTCTTGTGGTTTTTCTTATATCCTTCTTGCTATTGAGTATGTTTCAAGATGGGTCGAAGCCATTCCAACTTCGACTAGTGATTCCAAGGTTGTGATCAAGTTTTTGAAGAAGAACATCTTGACTCGGTTTGGGACTCCAAAGGCTTTGCTTAGTGATGGGGGGTCTCACTACAACAACAAATGGTTGGGAAATGTTCTTGCTAAATATGGAGTGAAGCACAAGATTACATCTCCATACCATCCTCAAGCCAATGGTCAAGCCGAGCTTGCAAACCGGGAGATCAAGCAAATCTTGGAGAAGACAATCACCACTCGAAAGGATTGGGCAAAGAAACTTGATGATGCTTTGTGGGCCTATCGAACTGCCTACAAAACCCCCATTGGTATGTCCCCTTACCAACTTGTGTTTGGAAAGTCTTGTCACTTGCCTTTGGAAATTGAGCATAAGGCATTTTGGGCTATAAAGAGGATTAATCTTGAGTTTAAGGAGGCCGGAGTGAATAGGAAGAATCATCTTGTGGAATTGGATGAATGGAGAAACGAGGCTTATGAAAATTCTCGGATTTACAAGGAAAGAGCCAAGAAGTTTCATGATTTGGAGATTCGAAGCAAGGTGATCATTCCGGGAGACAAGGTTCTTCTCTTTAACTCTCGTTTTCGTCTTTTCCCCGGAAAACTCAAATCAAGGTGGACCGGTCCTTACATTGTGAGTAGAAGTTTCAAGAATGACACATTTGAACTTCTCAAGAATGATGGTTCTACCTTCATTGTTAATGGACATCGACTCAAGCTCTATTTCAATTCGAAGAAGTTTAAGGAGGAGTCGACCATTCTTCTTAATGATGCTTGATTTGGAGGATATGTCGAGCTAACGACGTTAAACAAAGCGCTAGTTGAGAGGTACCTCAACACGTATCCTTTTCTTTTTCATTTTCTTTAGTTTTTATTTCATTTTCGATTTTTTTTTGTCGTTTGTTACGTTTTTCGTTTCATTTTGAAACCCATAAAAAAATTAAAAATTAAAAAATTAAAAACATGTTTAGGGGGTCTCGATAGAGGGTCGGGAGTTGGCCCCTCCTGTTGGAAGGGCCAAAAAATGGCCCAAAATCGAGCCGGAAAACAGCTCGGCGGTTTGGCCGGCGGTTTGCCAAACCGCCGAAAACAAGCCCAAACCGCCGTGAATCAAGCTCCACATTTCAGGATAGACGGCGGTCTGGCCGGCGGTCTGCCAGTCCGCCGGTTCACCTTGCACAGACCGCCGGTCAACCCTTTCTCCCCCTTATTTCTATTTTTGTGTTATTTTCTCCCATTTTCAATTTCAAACCAAATTTCTCAAGAACAAACCCATTTTCCCTCACTAGAACTTCATTTTTCATCCTCCAATTACTTCCAAATCACTTGGAATTAAGTTAAATCCTTCCATAGGTCCATTACCCATCCCAAAACTTGCATTTTGATCCAAGACCACATCTTCATAAAAAACAAAAATTCATTTTTCTTTTGAAAGAACTGAAGTTCTTCAATTTCATTCAAGACAATGAGGTAATGAGTTCTATATCCTATCTTTTATGAGTTTCTACTTGTTTTATATGAATTGGTATGTATGTTTTGCTTATCAAATTCATGAAAATGGGTAGAAATTCATGCTAGGGTTTTGCTTGAATCTTGAGAATTCTTGAATGGAAAATGTGGATTTGGTTATGAATTGGATAGCATTGATTCTTTTCTTTAGGATTTATACTATATCAAGCCTTCAAATTTTCATTCTCGGATGAATCATGTCTCTTTTGCACTTGAGCATACTTAGAATGAATTTGTAAGCCCTTGATGAATGAATGAATGTTTATGCTTGATTCTTGAATAGGACATTCATCTCTTGAATGTTTCATTGCTTGAAGAGGGTATGTTTTCATGGATTCTTGAGCTTGAAATATGAAGATTCATGGTTTAAGTCTCTTGATTTGAATTTCCATATGCATTTGAATTTATTTTCACTTGGTTATGCATGAATGGAGTAAGATGAATTTTTCTTTAACTTAGGGGAGTCATGTTAATGATTTTCTTGGTGTTTGCTTGACATTCACTTATTGGATGCTTAAAGGCACAATGGGGGGTAATGGATAGGAGATATGTTGTTTGATAAGTGAAAATTCCTTGTTTAAGTCTTGAATCTTATTTGGAATTTTTCACCTCTTGTAGAGAAAAAGGAGCAAAAAGAAAAGGTATCAAATTGGCCAAGGCGCCACTTGGCCAAGACCGCCCCCGAAGTAGCTCGGAATGTTTGTAAGTGTAATTTAAATCCATTATTTATCTTTCCCTCCAAACTCATTTTAGAATTTATTTTCTAAAATAAGTTTGGGGGAGGGGGTAGGATAATGAATTTAAATTACTTACATTTCATGCTTTTAAATTCTCTTTAATTATGCTTATTTTTCTACTTCTTTGCTTCTTTGTATGTTTATTGTCTCTTTAATGTGACTTGGTCATATTTATGTGTCTTGCTTGTCATTCGATGGGTTGATGATTTGGATATGTTGGTTTTGAATGAGTGAATGGAGTTGTTGGATTTGTGGTGAGAAGTTTGGTTTGGAGAATGGATTTGTTGTGAAAGATTTTGGTCATTGTTGGTTTGTCTTATTGCTTTGTGGTGTGAATTTGTTGAAAGTTTGTTGTTTTGCTCTATTACATTTGGGGATGAATAGGGGTTCAATGAATAGTTTGTTGATTCATGAGGTTTGTGTGTCGAATCTTTGGGTTTGAGTGCGAAATTTTTAGAAAGGTAAAAGTCTTAAGTTGAGAATGCATGTATGCTTGCATGCTTGAGTGCGAAAGCACGTGTTGAATTGCTCATGTGCATAAGAGGGAGATGCCTATGATGAAATGTGAAAAATGTGGAAGTGTTTTAAATTTGAGAAGCATGGTTGAGCACACCTCCTTATCAAGTTGCATGAGTTGTTGGTGAAGAATGAAACTTGATTGTCAAGCATTGAACATTACCTAGTGAGGACTTGAGCTAAGACTATGCATTGCATATAGTTAATTATTCCTTGTTGAGAGTTATCATGCATGCTTCTCTATTTCTAGAACTTGCCTTGGTTCTTAATCAAGGTTGCTATTTTTGTGCATAGAATTAGGAAATAATCTTAGGCCATCTTTTCATAACCCTTTTTCCCAAACACTAACCTATCTCTCATTACCCTTGTGGTCCCCGTTTGAGCCATATATAGCCTTTCATTTAAAAACCGGAGGATAGGGGGTAAAGGGTGGATAAGGGAATCTTGGTAAGAGTTGAAAATTGGTGGAAAATTATGGGTAAAATGGAGAGTTGTTGGGATGGAATTGCCTTGAGAAGCTACTCCTATAAGCTCTTGTTTAGAAATGAATAAGTTAAAAATAAAGTTCTTACTAAAAAAAAAAAAAAAAGTTGTTGAATAAAGAGCATAAAGGAGTAGTTCTTGTCATGTGATGAGTGTTAGTAAAAGCTTGAGATTTCATTATAAAAAGGGGTTGGATAAGGTAGAAGATGAATAATTTCATACTTAGAGTGAGGAAGATATAAGGTGGGGTGCTTGAATGAAAATTAAAGTCACTTAGCCTAAAAACTCCCTACCTTCACCAATGTCCCTACATTACAAGCTTAATAGAGTCCTTTTTGATCTTGGTTCTATGCACATGCATGGTAGATAAGAGGCAAGCTTATGGTAAATGAGTTGCATTGCATTGATTTGTTGAGTGATGACCCTCATACACTTGAGTGTTGAGCAATACACTTCCCGTGAGGTTCATTTGCTTGATGATTGAAGTAAGTTCCTTGTTAGTGATTCATGTGAGGAGGTAGAGAGTATGCTTGATATGCTTTGAAAATTCAGAAAATATTTTTGGTTAGAAATTCTGAGGCATCGTTGATCTCAAATGCACACTCCATACGTGTTAAGTGTTTTGATTGTTCGTTTCATTGTTCGGGACAAACAATGGCTTAAGTTTGGGGGAGTGATTAACACGTATTTTATGTGCATGTTGAGTGTGTTTTGCATGTGTTTAAGTCTCGATTTGGGTGCTTAAAGGTTAGAAATTCTAGGGTTTCTTAACTTGTAGCATACATTCTAATTTTCTCGTTTCTTTTTGGTTTTCGGTCCATTTTTGTAAGAATTGGAAAGAGCATTCATGTGACTAAGGATCTAAGGCTAGAAATGAGGAAGAGTCGAGTTTGATTAGGGTGAAACCTAGGGTTAAGAATGTTGAATTTGAATTCATAAAGTTAGGGTTTCACTCGTTCAAGTTTGTTTATGTTTTCCTCGTTCTCTCGAGTCTCTTTGTGTCTTTTTCCAGGTTTATGGAGAACTCATTTGGCCAAATTGATCATTCCATGTCGAAGAGGAGTTCGTTAGGAAGCCGTAACAAAAAGTGGATCGAGAATTGGAGTTCGGACGAGAGAGAACGAGCGAAAACGGTAAAGTCGCGCAAGAGAAGGAAAACCGGCGGGTTGGCCGGCGGTTTGTCAAACCGCCGGTTCACCACCTCATTTGGCAACATAGACGGCGGTCTGGCCAGCGGTTTGCCAGACCGCCGGTTCCCCTTCCCACAGACCGCCGGTCAAGCGTCCCTCTTCACTAATGGGCGAGTTCGGCTCGCCCAAACTCGTCCCGGTTCGTCCCGTTTCACCCCGATTCGACCCAAACTTGATTTGTGATGTATTTAACCCCTAAATTCACCCCATTTGAATATCTTTTTCATATTTTTAATTCCCCAAGAACCCTAGAATATTGTCCCTCTTTCCTTTTTAGTATTTTGAAGATTGTTGGAGCTATACTTTGTGGATTTGCAATTCAAGACCATTTTCTTCTTCCTCATTAAATTCTCTTTCTTTTAAGCATGATTTCTTCTATTTTCTATGGTTCACTTCCTTTAATTATGTCTAGCTAATTTCCTTTTGGTTCCAATATATGAAGATATGATCTAGAAAATTAGGTTTTTGGATTTTGTTGTTAGATTTACCTTCTAATTCATATGTCTTGTGATTTGGGACTTGATTTTATTGCATGAGTGATTGGCCATCATAGAGTGCATACAAGGTGTTTGGTTAAATGCTTAGTAGGCTTTAGTTCATAACACTTGGCATCAAATCACAACATATTAGTAATTCTTGCTAATAGGAGATTCTAGATAATTAATTGAGCTATTTGGAGTTAATTTATGCATCTTGAGACCTAGCGGAGATAGATGTCATAAGTTAATCCACTAATATTGATTGCTTCGAGAGAAGAATTGATGTTAACTATATATAGAACTCCCATATGAATTAGATTAAAATGGATAATCCATGCAAATCCATAAACCTAGGCTTTTAGTGATTATTGGATTATATTTGGAATCATACTTTCTCTTATTGATATTATATCATTTGCCACTTGTTACTTGCTTAGTTAAGTTTGAGTTTTGTTAATTACTTTTCAATTGTTTTTACTCAATCAAAAAAACACAAAAACATGATATATTGTAGCTTGGATAGTAGGTTTAGTAGCTAGGTTACTACTTGAAACTTGAGCGTCCTTGCATTCCTTGTGGTTCAATCGATTGTTATTGCTCTCTACCCTCACCTCTAAAGTGAGGGCGGATCATCTTCCTTGCAATTGGAGTAAGCATGCCTCCAATGTTGATCTTGCCTATTTTACCTTGAGCATGCTTCTCCAAGTGAGGGATGAATAAATCACAAAAGCTTATCCTCCTCCCTGTGAGCATGTCATGAAGAATAAACAAATCATCATTCCTCACCGAGGTATTTTCCCTTCTCGCAATGATGGTGTGCGATAATATCTTCAATACCATCCTAAGCATGGATTCCTCACTTCATTTGACTTGGAATAACCGGATCTATACCCCTCTTCCGAATTTGGAACAAGCTTGTTCCAAATGGCCTTTACATCGAACACTCTATCAATGAGTTGATCACCTCCATGTGGCACACCAAAGGCATTATTGATTTCCTCATAAGTCATCATATGCTTGCTTCTAAATAATTGAAACTCAATGCTCCTCATGACATGCATATGTGAAGTATCCAATGTACTCAACATCTCGAGGACAACCTTAGAATATGTCATTCGGTCTTGAATGTTATCATCAAGAAAATCTCCCCATCCTATGTTGTCGAAGAGAGCTTTCACATTTTCATAAAGCCCTAGTTCCTCCAACACGTCGCGAGATGGAAATCTCGTCTCTTCAATTCCTTTGGTGACTAGAGTAGCAAATGCCGCCCTTTCTTCATGAGTGCTTAAGTGTAAGTTATGAGTTTCAGGGACTTTTTCGGATCCATTGTTCTTGAGGTGGTTTCCGATGGTTGAGATAAAGAGGACCCATCCTTTCGCCTCTTGTTGGAGTAGGTTACCAATGCCTTAGAGGGTGCGTTAGAAGGTCCTTTTCCTTTAGCTCCCTTATCCCTACACCAAGTGACAAATCCAAAGTAAGATTCAAGAAATTAATCAATGAATTTTCACTTAAACAATCACATTTCTTCTAGCCATTACCCCCCATTTTGCATTCATGCATTCAAGAAATAAATTTTCAAGGCAACATCAAGCACTTCATCATCATAGCTCCCATAAGTCCTAGAAAAATTGTTCCCAAGCATTCATGCATGTTCAAGTGAAAATGAACTCAAGTTCATATGGAAATTCAATTCAAGAGACTAATGCAATGAATTCTCCTATTTCACACCCAAAAATTTATGAACTCATGTCCTCTTCAAGCAATGAAATATTCAAGAAATGAATTTCTATCCGAAAATCAAGCATATGCATTCATCCATTCATCAAGAAATCAAGAATATTCAAAATTCATATTCCAAGTGTGCTCAAGTACAAAAGAGACATAGTTCATAAAAGAATACCAATTCTAAGACTAGATATAGCCTAAACCCTAGAGAGAAGAATTAATGCTATCCAATTGATGCCCAAAATCACATTCTTCATTCAAGAATTTCCAAGATTCAAGAAAAACCCTAGCAAGAATTTCTACCTATTTTCATGAATTTGATAAGCAAAACATACATACCAATTCATATAAAGCAAGTAGAAACTCATAAAAGCAAGGATATAAAACTCATTACCTCATTGTCTTGAAGAAAATTGAAGAACTTTACCTCTTTCAAAAGAAAAATAAAATTTTCGTTTTTTGTGCAAGAGTGGTGAAAAATGTGATTTCTTTGGTTCAAAATGCAAGTTTTGGGATGGGTAATGGACCTATGGAAGGATTAAACTTGATTCAAAGTGATTTGAGAGTAATTGGTGGATGAAAATTGAAGATTTTGGAGAGAAATAGGCTATGTTCTTGAAGGTTTAAGTTTAAAAGTGGGAGAAATTAAAAAAATGAAATGTTCACCAAAAGAAAATAGAAATAGGGGAAGAAGAGAGGGGGACCGGCGGTATGGGAGGTCACTGGTTTCTTCCGGCTCGATTTTGGGCCGTTTTTCGGCCCTTCCAATGAGAGGGGCTGACTCACGTCCCTCTATCGAGACCCCCTAAACATGTTTTAATTTTTTATAATTTTTTTAATTTTTAATTTTTTTATGGTTTTTTCGCAATGAAACGAAAAGTGAAACAAAAATCGAAAATAAAATTCAAACTAAACTAAAATGAAAAATAAAAGGATACGTGTTGAGGTACCTCTCAACTAGCGCTTTGTTTAACGTCGTTAGCTTGACGATACCTCTTTGCCCTTTTCAAGAGACTTTGAATGAAGTCCCTCCTTGATCAAGCACCAACTCATCCTCAAGCTCATCAAACTTCGGTTCATCCATTCTTGACTCCTCCGGATCGTCCAAAGTTCTTGACATGTGGAATGTTGTCTTCTCTCCATTCATTCGAAGGGTGATACTCCCTTCAAAAACATCAATGAGGGCTCGACTCGTGGCTAAGAAAGACCTTCCAAGTATCATCGGGATATCCCGGTCCTCCGATATGTCGAGGACAACGAAATCCACCGGGAAGATAAGTTTTTCAACCCTTATAAGCACATCTTCAACAATACCTCTTAGATAGGAAATTGAACGATCCGCCATTTGGAAAATAAGTGAGGTGGGCTTAAGAGTTCCAATCTTCAAATGATTGAAGATGGAAAGGGGCATTAAATTCACACCCGAGCCCAAATCACACAAGACTTTTCTAAAAATTTGGCCTCCTATCTCACATGGTAAGGTGAACTTTCCGGGGTCCCCTTCTTTATTCGGAATCTTCTTTTGTAGACGAGCACTACATTCTTCCGACAACACAATGATTTCTAAATCATTCAACTTCACCTTCCTATGAATCACATCCTCCAAGAATTTATCATGATCCGGAATTTCACTCAACAAACCAATCAAAGAGGCATTTATCTCCAATTTCTTGAATGCATCTAACAAATCACCTTTCCTCTCATGCAAATTCTCATCAATAGGCTTAAGGGAAGATGCTAGATTATCCAAGTAATTTGGTTCCATATGTACATGAGAAACTTTAGAAGATGGAGTAGAAGAAGTACCTTTTTGATTCTTCTTGTGAACACTCTCCTTCTCTATAGGTTCTTGAGCACCAAGTTTACTCCTCAACTTTGAAGCTTCATAAGCATCCTTCCTTCTTTGTAGATCTTTTAGCTTATCAAGACGCTCATTAAAGGGAATTGCCTTGGAAATCCTCATTCTCGAATAGTAATCATGAATGTCCCACTTTGTCCAACCTTCTATAGATGGAATAATTGGGTAAAGATCTATGATTCTTGGATCGGACTCATCAAATTCTACAAGATTGCTCTTAGCAAGATTCGGAGATTTCCCATAAGGTATATGTGAAGATGTCGAAGAAACTTCACTCACCACATGAATGTCGTTGCATTGTTATTTTGGGTTTTCTTGAGCCTTGCTAGAAGATTCTCCGAACTTGTGTTGAGTGGTAGCTTGGTTAGCCATTTGGCTAATTTGGCCTTCCATCATCTTGACTTGCTTTGTCAAGGAAGTAATCGTATTCTCCAATGCATTTACTTTTTGACCGGTTTGAGTGATGAATGTACTTTGTTGAGAAGACATTTGAGCTTGATTTGCCAACACTTGTTGCATCATTTGCTCAATAGAAGGGGATGTCTTCTTAGGCTCTTCAATCACCCCATGGTAGACGGAGAGTCCGGAAGGTGGAACTTGAGCATTATTTGGATTTCCATAGAAAGGATTAGGAAAATTCCTAGTGTTGGGATTGTAGGCTTGATAGCCTCCTTGTTGACCATATAAATAACCACCTTGTTGATTGCCTTGCAATCCCCCTTGGTGTCCTTGAAAATCTTGCTTGCTGTAATTGCCATAAGGACTTTGATTAACATAACTCACATTTTCATCTCCATTGAACTCCAAAGTCCTTCTAGAGTGATCATCATGCATTTGAGCTTTCCTCTCATTATAATATGTCTTCTACAAATTGACAAGCTCCAAGGCTAAAACATCATACCTTGCATCCTCAAGAACCGAGCTCACCCTCTTCGTAGGGCCCCTTTCCATTGGTCATTGATAACTATTGGCCACCATCTCTTCTATAATCCTCAAGGCTTTTTTTGCATTCCGGTTCACAAGACAACCACCGGAAGTCGCATCAACTATGCTCCTTATGTGTGGAGAGAGTCCACTATAGAAGTTCATTATTTGTTGTGCCTCACTAAAACCTGTTGGAACTGCTGCTTGAAAGCATTCCTTTTTTCCCACAGGATCTTCGAATTGGATGTGATAATTTAAATGCAACTAAATCATATAATCGAGTTCAGAATGTTATACCTCAGATCTGTGCCGACGGAGTAATCTACAGGTCTAGATTACTGGGGTGTGATCCCTTCCTCGAAGTTCTTCGACTGTGTGGGCGTCTAGGAACTTTGGAACCAGGAATTCTCCCTCTGCAGAATGGCGTCTCTCACAGTGCAACACTTAGGTTTTTGAGAATTTCCTCCTCCTTATTTATAAGAGGAGGGGGCGCCACTTTCCTTGTCCACTAAGTCACGGGCTTTAATCAATTAAAGCCCGGTTTAGTTAATAATTACTGGAACAAATTCTAATTAAATATAATTAGAATTAATCCTAATTATTATAAGGAAAGTAATATATAATTATTAAATTAATTATCTAATTCCTTAATTAAGAATAAATCTTAATTAATTAGATATTAATTTATTCCATAATTATATAATTAACCAGAGTACAATTATTGAGATCAGATGAACACTAAAAGAGGAAACTGGCGTCCCTTACACTACAGTAGGCGCCACATTACTGGGCTCAAGCCCATAATGCCTCTTTTTAGTCCAAAACTGATATCCCTCAATAATACCTTGAATTCCTTTCCTGAAGAGCTCTTGGGCCACCCCAGGGATCTATGTACCAGACAGAGTTTAGCCTTACCTAATGAAATAACCATGATCAACCCAGAACATTTATTTCATTAGAGCTGTGATGCATTCCACTAAAGAATCACAACTGAATCACCGCTCTGTCCCAATTTGTAGATTGGGGATGATACTTTATTTAGAGCTATCCCCGTATTTAATGACTCCGATATCCATTAATTAATTAGAGCTCCTCTGACTGCTCATAATTAATTAACATCTTATTCTCCTCAAGTAGTACCCGTTCACCCCTTATTATTATACTTGAACTTAATCAGCATGCATGACTTGGAATAATAAACCTTGTGAACTCCCTGAGGGGATATCTCTCAACCTAATACGGACACGGTATCTCGATATAACTAATTAGACATACTATGTGCCCTCATGTTACCCAAGATGCAAGTCATCAGGGATGCTGCGATAGACCCTTAGCTATACAAGTCAAAGTAACAGTGAACAACACATATATCTCTAATAGCATATCGAGATTAAGATCATATCTCTAAATCCCGAGATCTCTAGTTCTTCACCTATTGCTAGGGTCAGTATCAGAAGAACCTTATCTCACTCGATCCTATCAATACGTTCCACCGTACCAACATAACTAGCGACTGAGACCCGCCACTACCGTTATGTTGCAGTCTAAACCGATAGTTTTCCCAAGCTATCTCGACTGTGACACTGTTTATATCTCATAATTATTGTCGAACGCTGCGTGATCTCCCTGACACCCGAGCCGTCCACGTGTTCTAAAACATGAGATATAGGGTTTATTCTTATTAATATATTTATTCAGATAGGTGATTGTTACCAGTGGAATACATGTCATATATACTAAAACACATTTTTGCTTTAGCTATATACAACAACCCCAACAAAACCGTGTTGAGGGCACTTGCTTAGCAAGTTCTTATACCTCTCCCATGCTTCATATAGTGTCTCATCACCATGTTGAAAGAAATGAGAAATCTCCGAAATAAGTTTTTGAGCCTTTGAAGGTGGAAAGTACTTGGCAAGGAATGCTTTGCACAACTTCTCCCATATGGTGATCTCGCTCTTATCAAGGCTCTTGAACCATTCTTTAGCTCGATCCCTCAATGAAAAATTGAAGAGCCTCATCCTTATAGCATCTTCCGAGACTCCATTATTCTTCACTGTATCACATATCTCCAAGAATGTGCTCAAGTGTGCATTAGGATCTTCATCGGGCCTCCCTCTAAATTGTTCAGATTGGACCATTTGGATAAGGCCGGTCCTTATCTCAAAGTTATGTGCATTGACACGAGGTCCCCATCCTATGTCTTGAAATTATTGGACTGGAGCCTCAAACATTTGATTTAATGGGGGTAGAGGCGCCTCATTTGCTCTTCTTTCATGCTCCTCAATCCTTGCTCTCATATCTTCAAACTCCTTCATTAGAGCTTCCGTGTTCGGTATGTTAGCTCCCATCTCTTGTTATTCTAATGAATTCCTTCTTCTATTCCTTCTTTCAAAGTTTAAGATCAAAGGTTGAACAAGTCTTCCCTTGGATCTTGTGTGCATAAACCTACAAAATAAAAATTAAAAGAAATAAATGCTTGAATTAGTAACTCAATAACCAAATCAACTATTGAAACTCAAACTAAACTTTCCCTAGCAACGGCGCCAAAAATTGATCGCTCTCACTTTAGGAGTGAGATAGATGCAATGATAATCGATGTGTATAATCGAGTCGAATCCACAAGGAATGCTAGGAAGTAAGAATTTCAAGTAGTAACCTAGTTTTCTAACTACTATCCAAGCTACCAACTAACATGTTTTTGGGTTTTTGTTTAACTATTGACAATGAAAACTAGGTAACAAACTTAGAAATTAACTAACACTCAACAAGTATGCAAATGATTAAAATTCAATAAGGAAATGCAAGTGACTCCAATTATGCTTCAATTAGCTCTAAGTGATAGGGATGTGACACTCTAACTAGAATTAATCATTTTAATCCAATTTCATGTGGGGAACCTCCTATGTATGATTCATTCAATTTTCGTTGCAACTAAATCTAGTAGATTAATGACTTACCTAATTCCTACTAGAACATCAAGTAAATCATTAACTCCTAAAAGCTCATGGAGTTCTTTAGCCCTACTATCTCTAGCATGCAAATCTCTTGATCCTAGCATCTAATCTAAGCCTCCTAAGCATTAGATCAAACACTTGATATGCAACTATGGTGATCAATCATAATTACATAATAAAACATAGCCCCAAGAGAAATAAGGAACATGAAATTAGAAGGTAAATTCATAATTAGAGCCTAATCCCATCACTTATCCCTAATCTACATATAATTAGAATCATAAAGAGATCTAGCTAGACATGATTAAAGAAAATAAACCATAGAAAGTAAATGAAATCATGCTTAAAAGAAAGAGAATAAGATAAGGAATAGAAATATGCTCTTCAATCTTCAATACACCAAGTAATTCTCCATAAATCTTGAAATTACTAAAGTAAAAAGACGAAAATTGAAATTAGGGTTCTAGGAATGTTAAAGTATGAAAAGATATCCAAATGGGGTGAATTTAGGGATTAAATACATCAAAAACCGAGTTTGGAACGAGTTGGGCTGAGTTTGGATCAACCAAACTCAGCCATAAGTGAGGAAGGGGCGCCGAACCGGCGGTCTGTCAGGTTGGCCGGCGGTCTGTTAGACCGCCGGGATAGACCGCCGTCCTCTCTGTCTTCGGCGGCGACCTAGCGGGCTTGGCCGGCACTCTGGTAGACCGCCGGTCCTCCTTGTTTGACCGGTCTTCACCCCTTTTGCTTTCTTCTTCCGGTTTTATTCGTTCTTCATCCGAGCCGACTTTCTAACTTAACTTTCCACCTTTTTGAGCTCGTTTTTTCCTCATTTCCAGCCCTCGATCCTTAGCTACTTGAATGATTTCCAATTTCCTACAAAAATATATCAAAAACCGAGAGAAAACGATAGAAGTATAAAGTATGCTATAAGTGTAAAAACCCTAGCATTTCTAATATTTAAGCCCATAAATCGAGACTCAAACATATTTAAAACACACTTAACATGCACATAAAATACGTGTTAATCAGCACTTTAAGTTCAACTCTAGATTAGAGACGCTTTGGGTGAGCTGACGTGAGAGCGCTTCGCTTTTACTGAACGGAAGCTCGCTCTAAACATCTTTATTTGAAGTGTCTCCATGATGCTTTGTCAAACTTTACTACTGACACTTTTACTGCTGGAGCCGTTTCACTTCCTGACGCTTCGCGAACTCTAACTGCTTCATCCTTAGCGCTTCTAGACTAAAACAAAAGCTTCCTAACATGCAAGCTTTGCTAAGTAGAACTTGTCTAGTTCATAAAAAATAATAAGGGAAATATTCTAAAGAGGGTTTGATGATGCCAAAACCCGACATCGAGTGCTTACACAAATCTAGACAATTCTAGGCTAAGTATAAGAAGGAGAGTGGGTTAGACAAAATACAATATTAATGGAGTTATAGGCAGTTAACTGAAAGCGTAAATAAAATAAAGACAATAAGGAATTGTCTTGTAGCAGTAAAAGATATCATTGTATAAATGAGATATATAACTGATACATATAAAATGAGTATCTATTTGAAGCATTTTCGAGGGGCAGGAGGTATCATGCCATAGGCATTGTAGAGCGGTTAGGACGATCGTTCTTTTCAAGCCATTCAACACATTCCTCGATCTCCTTTCTGATTGTTTCCTCATCAGGGATAGCACCTCTAATGAGTGGGAGTTTGTAGCTTTCTTGCTTTGGTGGTTTGAGAGTCACTCCGTCTGCCAACTCCAAAATTTTGTTGAAGAGAGAGGCTTTGTTATGATCCATGTATGCAACGAAGTAGTCCATGGCGTATTCCGTGCGAAAGCCTTGCCAGTAGTAGAAGCGTTGACGAACTTCACCTGGCATCATTCCACTCCTCCTTAAGGTCAACTGGAATAATCTCATCAACAAATTTGGCGTTAGGAGCCTCATCCCTCAGCCTTTTCCTCTCGAATTTGTCCCTGGTAAACAACTGTTTCCTACACTTCTCGAAAGCATTTGTACGCAGGCCCTCGACATAGACTATTTTCCCTTCAAGTGCTTCCATCTTTAGAAGATGAAGCGCCTTCTCCGAGTCTGTCACCACCTCTTCGTTGAAAACTTCTTCCCTGCACTCTGACACCGCTTATACTTTGCCATCACTTCTAGGCATTCTCTTTTAGCATCATTTGTCGGTGTGTACTTTAACAGATACCTACGGAGGTGGAATTTCATCTTGTGCACCAAAATCGCGTCCAACTCCTCATGGAATTAGCATTGTGCTCCAGCCTCCTTGGTGTCAACAGGCTCTGGGTTCTTACGCATCCCTTTCTGTGGCGCTGTTGACACCGCTTGAAGTGGAGCGACATTAATTGGCTCTTTGGAAATGATTACTTGCCGCTCTGCTTCCCACTTCTTGGAAGCGTCCTCTTTAGCCTTGGCCGAAGTGGGTGGACCACTTGGCGTCCCAGTCGCTTCCCCCTTTTTGGTAGCATTAAAAACGGGTTGAGAGGGAGCGCGGACTATACGGTGGCACTTTGGCTGGTGGCTCCTGGCAAGGTGATATTCGGTTGATTCAGCTTCAATACGTTCTGTGCCGAAGAGTGCCGAGGACTTGTGCGGAAAGTATTGGAGCCGGTGAGCGCGTATTGGTCAAAATGATTGACCTCTCGAAGCTGGTGCGGAAGATTCGAAACTCAGATTGCATCAAGTTCGAGAGCGCTCCGATTTGGTTAGAGATGCGCTCCAACGCTTCATTGGCGATTGGCCCAACCTAGCCTGATCCGCTTTGCACTCCAGCTGCGGCTTGGCCCACCATGGCCACACCCTGCTTCCTTTGCTTTTCTGAGTCTGCGAGCTTCCTCTCCATGGACTCCAGTTTCTCCTTTAGCTGGTGGGCGGCAGAATCGGCTTCAAATTTTTCAGCTTTTGCCACCTTCAGCTCTTTCTTTAGTGAGCAACTGTGTCATTGGTCTGGGAGAGTTCTACTTCCGCGGCTTTGAGCTCCCGATGGACACGCTCCCTGTCGTCTAACTCGTTAGAGAGCTTTAGCACTTCCGAATGTAAGGCTGGAATTTCTTGAAGTTTTACCTTAACGCTCGAAAGTTTATCATGAGCCAACTCTATGTGTTCTTTCTCGTCAGCCAACTATATCTCCACAGCCGCCAATTTCACCTTCAACTCCAACTCTTGGTAGCAGTGGAGAGCTCCTATTCTTTCTTCAGCTTCTCCTCCTTCAACGCTTTCAACTCTGTGGTAGCAGTTGAAAGCTCGTCACCTACCTTCTTCTTATTTTCCTTAGCTTTAGAAAAGCTGGTTTTCTCTCTCCTTTATATCCATCTCAGCTGGGCGCACTCATGCTCTACTTCATCGTGAGCGGTTTGAAGAACTGAGAGCCGTTCTTCAAATGTTGTGACAGTGGCGCCAGCTGGTGTTGATGGAGCGGGGGGTGTAGGAGGGAACAAGCTCCTTAACCTTCCTCTCGATGCGCTTCCACACCTCTGGCTCATCAATCAGGTCGTTGAAGTGCTCCAGTCCGAAGCGGCTAAGGATCGAGGCCTCCTCCTCGATCAATGCTTGGGATTGTTAGCCCGCACCAACTGGCAAACTTTGTAGATGTTGGTGCCGCAGCTTCGGATATACTTCACGAAGCATGAAATAACCTCCAGTACGGGTGGAGGTAGAGAGAATTCTCCAAAGAATTCCCAGATTTCCTCTTCAGCCCATGACAGTTCCCTATCGACAACCTGCACTGCCGGGCTGGACGCTTTAGGATATGGAGGAGTTGGGGGAGCGTCAGCATGGAGCTCCTCATCCACAGAAGAACATGATGCTCCGTCATTGAAATTGAGAGTGCAGATGCGAACAACCATCCTCTCCTGGCGCATGAACTTCCTCTCCTTCTTCATCCTGTGCAGCTTGGGTACCGGCTTCCAGATCCTGACTTAAAGTCTTGTCAGAATCTGAAGCATTTGATGAGGAAGTGCTTTCCTCATCATCTTTATCTACCAAGCCAGTTTTCCCTTTGAGGAAGGGACTGATTTCTCTGACAGCACAGAGCGCTTTGGCTTCTTGGTTGTTTTTTCCACCTTTTTTCTTCTTCATTTTCTTCTCATCTTCTTTCTTGAGGATAAGCGCTTCGACTTCTGTATATTCGATGTCAGAGCGGGGAAGGGCGACAACTCCAAACTTGTCGCCTGGAAACGCCTTACTGAAAAGTACACGAGTGTACTTGGTCTGTACTGGCCACTCCTGTGCTGGCCATGAATGCTCAAGAAACATGGAAATCCTCATTCCATATTTCAACTTTCCTAGGAAGGAAAGCATCCCCGTGTGATCTCCTTCCGTCTCCTCCCGGACGGCCTTCTTCGCTTCTAACAACTGCGTGATAAACTACGCTCTCCAATTATATTGAGTGTGGTTTTTAGCAGCATCACAGAGTGCCGATAGAAGTTGGATCTTTTGTTCCGTGATCGTTGACCAGCTCCTGGTGTTACAAGGTAGGCACTTTGTCACAATATTAATCATGTTGTCGAACGGCGGCTGGAGCGAGGGTCACCTTCGACTATTTCTTGATGAAGATGGTGCGTGGATTTGTGGTGAAGCACCGGAACTCTTTTTGGATGTCCGGATCTCAAGTAGATTCCTAATCCTCCCCAGAGTTCAGAATAGGGAAGGAATCTTCGAACAAACTCTTCAAGAGAGAGCTTCTCAATCGCCACAGAGCGAGTGAGACCATCTTCGTCTATTTTCTGAAGCTAAATTTTTATGGTTAGGGTTTCTGGGTTGAGGTTGAAAAGAAAATCAACCACTCCAAATGGGTTGATATATTTGGGGTGCTTGAAGATGAAGTTCTCCAAGCCAGCGTTCACAATCGCACTCTTGATCACTATTCCATCGGCAAAAAGGTCACGATGACGTGAGCATCTGTGAACACGGAACTCGCTTGTGTAGCAGCTTCGCAGAGCGGCTTTCCACTTAGCATTCACCATTTTGAATAGATTTCTGAAAAAGGACGAAAGTTTAGTAGAGAGTTAAGTTCTGTGAGTTTTAGAACTTGAAAATTGCAGAAATGGCAAAAATGATGAATAATGAAGGTGATGGAATGAAATCGTACTAACATACATACATAGAAATAAAGAGTGTTAAAGGGGTAGTGAGGGTGACGTGCCACAGTGAGTGCTGATGTGTGATAACTTCCCAGAAATAGGGTGAGTGGTTAAGATCGTGCCCTGCGGTTACGTATCGTTGCGGTTAGGAAGAAGTAATTTGAAAAAGTCCGACGGCCAAAGATTAAAAGGTTTTTGGCAGTCGGTAGCGTGCGTGAGATGCACGCGTGAGTGTGTCTCGAGTACTGTATTCACATCAGTCTTTGCATAAAATGCAAAGATATCACACGCAACATATACTCGATTGATATCCTACTTTATAGATATATAGCATATAGTAAATTAATGAGAGATTAATTTTCAAAAAGATTTGAAATTTGGCTGATTACCACGCTTTGGAATTTAGATGAGAGCGTCTAGTTCGGAAAGTGTCTATATCATCATTTTAATATTTCGGTAAGTCACGCACATGGTTCTTGAAGACGCTTTGCGTTGTCTCACTTACTTGAATTGAAAGACGCGAAAGGAAGACTTATCAGTCAGTCAATATTGTAATTGACTGATTCCACGCTTTGACGATCCACATGCTCAAATGTTAAAGCGTTAGTTGAAAAACAAGAACGTTCATGCTTTAGAGCGTCTGTTCTCATCTAGGCACTTTCTCTCTAAGTTAGTGTGCTTCCCCCTTAAACAGAGCTTCGAACTATCTTAAAGGATAGCGTCAACTCTATAGGGGAGACGCTTCACTTATGATGAGAGATGAAGTAATGCAAGTCCTTTCTCTTACTGGGGTAGGTCTATCTCGTGAATTCGATAACATGAGAGAAAATGAGATTGCAAAGTCCACAAGGGACCCAGTTGGGGAGGAGTGTCTTCATAGGTTTCAATGAAGTGATATGAGTTGCCTCATGCTTTACTAGGGATATACCGTTTGGGCATGAGATTCACATCATCCAAGAAGGAGCTATGAATTCACTTCCTTACTAGGGCAAGCTATCTCATATTTTCATGAAGCGAGATTCTCGAGAGTTGACACTAACCTTTGTAGAGTTGGTGCTTCACATTATTCAAAACAAGTGAGGCTTTCACAACAAGCAGTGGTGAGAGTCTTCAGCATGCTTCACTTCTTGTTCCTTATCCACCATGAAAACTTGTGATTGTTGAGTGATCATGCATTAATAGTGACTCCATGCAAATGCCCCATCTTACGAATGCACTTTGTTACTTTGATGATGACCATAGCTCAACGCTTTCATGTTTCTTCAGCATCATAGAAGGAGGTAGAAGAGTTAGGAATGGAGTCGCGGTTGTGCAAACTCTAAAACTCACAAGTTTGACTTCCTTGATCATCCACAAAGTGTATCCACTTGTGCACCGCTCTTACAAGATGGCACAAGTTTTACGAGTATCGTGGTACGAACACTCAACCTTAACCAAGCTAATTTGATTAGCTCAAGAAAAGGAGGACACTCAACCGTGCTTTCACATAAAAGTAAAAGCTTGTAGAGATTGGTGCTCCAAAGGGAACTCTATCCCTCGGTCTTGATCTTCATCTTCATCTTTCACAACTCTTTGTAAAGACCGGTTCCCCCTTAACCGATTATCCCAACAATCTTTCCTATAGCGAGGAAAATGCAAGGATAGGTAGGGAACACGCTTTACCTTCTCCATCTTACTCCACCTTCTCCTCACCAGGGTCAAGCAACCGTAGTTCCAAACACAACTGGTTGAAGCGGGATTGTGGAAGCGGCTTTGTGAGAATATCCGCTTTTTGATGATCAATGTATATCTTTTCCACTACTATATTCTTCTTTTCCACATGATCCCATATAAAATGATGGCGAATTTCAATATGCTTGCATTTTGAATGAAGCACGGGATTATGGGTGATGAAAATTGTGCTTGTGTTGTCACAATAAATTGGAACCTCCGAGCATTCCACTTTATCCTTCAACTGCTGCTTTAGCCAAAGGATTTGTGAACAACAGCTTCCCGCCGCCATGTATTCCGCTTCGGTGGTAGAGGTGGCAACACTTGTTTTTTATTGGAAAACCACGAAACCAACTTGTTGCCAATGAATTGACATGTTCCAGTTGTAGATTTCCTATCAACTTTGCATCCACCGAAATTGGCATCGGAGTATCCACTAAGCGTGAGATCATATTCCACCGGATACCAAAGACCTAAGTTGATGGTCCATTTAAGGTATCGAAGAATGCGCTTAGCTCCCTCCAAATGGCTTTACTTTGGATTGCTTTGAAATCTATCATAGACGCCTACAACAAAAGTGATGTCGGGTCGGCTAGCATTAAGATAGAGCAGAGAGCCAATCAACATATGATAATCCATAGCATTGATTGACTTGCCATCTAAGTCTGGATCTATCTTGAAGTTTGTGTTCATTGGAATCTTGACGCTTTTGCAATTTTGAACTCCAAACTTAGTGAGCATACCACGAGTATACTTGGCTTGATTGATGAAGATTCCTCAACTCATTTGCTTTACTTGCAATCCCAAAAATCATGTCATTAGCCCCATCATAGATGTAATGCCCTGGATTCACTCACTTTGAAAACCCGGTTCCGGAACGCTACAGGGGTGGGGTGGACGGTTTAGGGGTTTTTTAGAGGAGTTTATCTTTTAATTGCCCGAAAAAAATTAGGGTTTTTATTTAGAGGAGTTTATCTTTTAATTGCCCGAAAAAAATTGGGCAGCATCTCCTCTACAGCAGGATTGAATCCACAGTGAAACCAATAGACTATTCAACACCCATCAACTGACAAGAGTTTATATAAAATATTACAACCATGGCAGACCAGACTGCACTACACTTGGGTCCAATTCATAAGTTAGATCGAAATACTGAACGTGAAGGTAAATGTATATATATATATATAAAAGCGGTAAAGACTGTAGCGGGGAACCGCACTTCAGTCGACTGGAATGTAAACGACGTAAAGTAAATATATATATATGTAAAAGCGATGTAGATAGTGTCGGTTATCCGCACATATCAACTGAATGTAAATAACGTAAAGTAAATATATGTATATATAATAAAAGCGGTATAGACAGTGTCGGTTGTCCGCACATATCAACTGAATGTAAATGACGTAAAGTAAAGGAAAATGATAATGACAGTGACGGTAATCCGCACATATCGACTGAAACGTTAATGACGTAAAGTAAAGGAAAACGATAATGACAGTGACGGTAATCCGCACATATCGACTGAAATGTAAATAACATAAAGTAAAGGAAAGCGATAATGACAGTGACGGTAATCCGCATATATCGGTTAGAAAGTGTTAGTCACAGCAGTGATAGTTCGCACTTCAACTGGTTTTCGAAAAAGAGTTTGGAGTTAGAAGTTAGATTCGTAATTGTAAGTACTTTAAAGTAAATAGCGGAAAGTAAAGATCATTAGTAAATCATATAGAAAGACTTGAATAGATTATGGTTTTGAACGGAGGCTTAGAGTTTCGGAAGTTTAGAAGGAGAATAGAGTTTTGTGCCAATGCACTTTGATAGAAAACGGAATAAGATAGCATCTCTTCTTCATCTTCAATCTCTTTCCTTTCCACCCGGTCCCACTCGCTCCGCCGACGATCATTCTGCAAAATAAAGGAAGTTCGACAGGTCTGAGTACTATTATACCCAATAGGGATCATTGCCACGAATTCAAATGTGCAGGAAACTCAGGAGTTAGAGATAGAAAGAATCATTTAGTACGATCATCGTCGTACGATATGGCGCCACGTTCCATACTTTCATGTTACTCTTACTCTCATACGAATTGACCACATGTCAACCGTTTTCACTTTTAGGCCTTTCAAAGAAGCTTTCTCAAATGGAGTCGACATATATATGTTGTATGGCGGAGATCCATCGTGGACAAGACACTCCGTGTGTCCTGATCACCGAAAAAGGGAGTGGCACTCTTTCCACAATACCCATCGTAAATCTTTCAGGGGAGTGGCACTCTTTTCACAATACCCCGCACATGTGCATAACTCTCGGCTTAACGTGTG
>CM038112.1:36403671-36566469 GCA_001642375.2 Mentha longifolia
CGGAAACATACAGCGTCTGAGAGAAGAAGCACTTCGAAGAAGCCTCGCCATACTCGAATCCAATCCGAAAAAAAATAAAATAAATTAAACGGAAGAAAAAAGAGGAGGAGTCGAGTAGCCACACACTCGACTCGAACAGAGCCATTTCCATGTCCAAAAAGAGTGATATTATCTCTTCTCAGGATATAGAACTTCTATAAATTTTTTCAGTAAAAGCCCTAGACCTTCTCTTTAAATTTGACATAGGGAAAATTAAATTTTCAGTAAAAGCCCTAGAAATCTCACCACATAGAGAGAGCATCGATGGCGGAGAACTCCTACAACGTCGCAGCAGCGTCGACGGCGGATAACACCTACAACGGCAGCGGCATCGTCGGCGGCCAAGATAGAGAGGGCGTCGACAAGGGATGGGAGTATTGAGAGTGTCGACGGCGCAGAGAGCAGCGAGAGCAGCAGCAGTGAGAGCGTTGACGGCGGAGAACTCCTACAATGTCGCAGCGGCGTCGACGGCGGATAAACAGCTACGACGGCAGCGGCGTCGTCGGCGGCGAAGATAGTGGGCGTCGATGGGAGCGGGAGTTCGGCCAAGATAGAGGGCGTCGATGGGAGCGGGAGTTCTTCAATTTGGCGGGAGAGAATTGAAGAGGAAAAGGAAACCTTAATCGATTTCTTCTCCCGTTTAAATCGATTATTTTATTTTTTAGTTATTTTTCAATTATTAAAATTAATATTTTAAAGTTAAAAATAAATACACAACAGTCAAACGCAACAGTCTCATATACTGTTATCGATTTAAGTAAACTACAACATAATAAGACAACAGTCACTTAATACCGTTGTCTTTTAGCGCGTTTCTAAATGAAATGACAACGGTATTTCAAACGACAACGGTATTAAGGAATACGACAACGGTCTTCCACAAATACCGTTGTCTTTCTACCGTTGTGGATTAGCGTTTTTGTTGTAGTGTTAGTTGGGCCTTCTTATATTATAACTATTTCTAGTTTTGTTGCAAGACTTTGCCGACCCATTCTATGTGAATTAGTTTTAGGATATATCTTTTAAGATGGTATATTTAATAAATATATAATGGGATTAACTTGTCTTGCTGTCAATCTCATATCTTGCTGTCGATTTTTCCTTCAATTCCATTTTGATGATTCATCTATCATAAACCACATGTAGAGACCCTCATCCTCATTATTCTTTCCGTCAAACATTCCCCTCCACCGTCTTGCACTTCTCATTCAAAACTAAATTCTACAAACCTAGAACATCAAGCAACTTGTCCACCATCAAAGTAAGCCCCTATCGACGCTATCGTTCCTTTTCTTATTGATAATTACTTATTTCCCAATAAGATTTCAGAGTTTGCATCATCCATTTTCCGAATTCTGCAGCTCGATATTAGAAAAATACATAGTAATATTCATGAGTTCCTGCTTGAATCTCTAAAATTCTTCAATATAACACTATATTGATTATATCATAGGCATAAATCCATTGCTATATCACATAATTTATTTTCTAATTTGCAAAATTACTTAAAGAATGAAATTAGCAACACAAAAGGCAAAACAGAAGTACAAATTCATGAAGGTATTAGCATAGATAACGGTAAGGAGGAAAACATAATTATAGATTTAAGAAAGAATTAGAAAATGATGCGGGCAGAGATTGAAGTGGTGGTTTTGCTCGCTCCGACCAACGATGAGGTAAAATTCGACGGGGCTATTGTTGTTGCTTGATGGCGATATCGCGGCTGCATCGAAGGACGACTAGATATATTGTGACTGCAAGATGGACTGCCGCGGTTGTCTTCGACAACAACGAACGATGGCTGAGGTGGTCGCTTCAAAGAAGAAGGGAGAAAAGGGAGGAATAAGGAATCTCATAAGTTAGAGCTTATAAATTTTACTGTTGAAATAGATTATTTGATATAAAACAGCTTTATAGCAGCACGAAAAGAGGGAGAGAGAACCGATAGTTCATGAAGAAAATTAGGGTCTTGACCTTAAATCCAAGACGTACGCCAATGGGTTAAATCTATTAATTAAATGAAACATGCAGCTGCATAATTCGCAGGGACTATATGAGATGGAGTTCAATTGAATGGTTTGTTTGCCACGTAATTAACATAAGGAACTAGAATTGTTTACTAGATTATCATTGGATTCCTAATTAAAAATAGTGTATCAAGAGTCGGAGCATATATATATATATATATATATATATATATATATATGACAAATACAGTCTCTGGCTGCATACTACATTTAGATCCTTATTGTAGATCAAGCTCCGAGGCACCCGAATTAGAGCTACAACACAAGCTAACTACTATTTACTACAACTACAAGGTGGGTTATTATCAAAACCTAAAACTATTTTTACAAAAGCTTTACGTCTATGATCCAAACTATTTTACTATGCTTATACATGGATCGGCATGACTTGCATATGGAATTCCTAGAATGTTCACGACACACTATGTTTATGTGGCCATATAGAGTCTTGTCTCCACACAATGTTATAAATGAGCTCATGTTATATGAAAACAACTACATGTCTATGATAAAATATTCTGGACGAAAGCATATATATATGTATTGCCCACTGAGTGTCTTTGGCACTCACCCCCAAATATTTGCAAACTATTTTATAGGTATGGAGTGAAGGAAGACTTTATGATGCGATCACAATATGCGGAAGCTATGAATCGAACACACATCAACTATTATAGATTCAATCCAAATTACAACTATGAATTATGAACGATAATCTCTAAATTCTACCCACAAATATACTGAATAGGCGTCAACAGAAACCTAAGAAATTCAATTTCGATTAATCTCAAATTTTAACACGAGTTACAACTTAGGGTTATGAAGAACATATCCAAAATTCAGAGAAAACGCACGAGTATTTTTCGATTTGGCCCGGTGGTTATTTTCGGGACGGTTTTAGGGTTTCAAAACGAATCTAGAATTATTCTAAGGGTTTCTGGGCTCGGATGGTTATACGAACAATGGGTAATGGATATTTGGGATGTATGAAAGGTGACAAATGGCTGAGAACGAAAATCAAACAAAGGATTAACCAAATTTGAAAATTAAAAGGGTGAAAATTACCAGAATCGAACCTCGAATCTATAAGGATCCGAAACGCGATTATCAAGCAATATTCATGGCTCGACTAACCCGGATACTACGAGATCTCACAAACGAGTCGATTGAATTCAAGTCTGAAGTCGCCAACATCAAACTCTACCAAGAACCTATAGGATCGTGAACCGAAGCACGAAATATGAGACAAAACGATCAACTAAATTTCTGATTCAATATTGTCTGTGAATAGTAACTGCGAAAATAACATAAATACTAGACTAATTCCTAAGCTAGGTTTCAAAATTAACAAGGCTTGGGCTTGATAATTTCGGACTCCTTAATTAAATGTAACTGGGCCAATTAATTACCTAAACATGTTGTGATAATTGGACTAAACTAAATTAAAAATAAATAAAAAGTTTTTTTAAGCCCAAATAAAATATAAAACATGAGCAACTAAATAAATTCATCACTGGACCCCGGCTCATCATTCCCCCCCTGTTGAAAAGAATTTCGTCCTCGAATTCGGCTCCTCCTCAGCAACGAAATCATCGTGATCTTATTGATAGCTCTGCAATCCATGCACATGCACCATCCGTTGTTCTTCTTTCGTACCAGGATGACATGCACTGCGCACGGTGATAAGCTTTCTCTGATCTGCTTCTTCTCCAACAACTCTTTGACCTGACGGTCAATTTCCTTGGTTTCCTAAGGGTTGGTACAGTAGGTAGGTCTGTTTGAGTAACAATATCATAAGTATCATGAGCCTTAAAATTAACTAGAACGATAGCATCACCTACGTTAACGGCTTTCCGAACTCCGTTGGCACTAATGAACAGATTCCGATGCACTGTATCTGAGCTGGTTGCATTGGAAGTGAAAGAGGCGACGACATGGGCGGCCTTAGTGGACGAGGTCCCCTTAGAACGTTAGGAATTGGCTGTGGGTTGCCCCGGTGGAACAACCTGCTTACTCTCAGATCGTTTCTCCTTCTCTTCCTTAAACTTCTCTTGCATCCTCTTCTAGTCTTCGGCAACATCCTTAGGCGCCAATGACCATAATTTGGTGGTTCCTCCATCCTTAGTCACGGCATAAGTGTTGGCGAATCCATCATGTATCGCCTTCTTGTCAAACTGCCAAGGACGACCAAGCAAATATATGCCGCATCCATAGGGATAACGTCACATAAAACAATGTCAGTATATCTACCAACTGAGAATGTAACATGTACCTGATATCCAACTTTGATTTCGCCTCGGTCAGACAACCATTGTAGACGGTAAGGCTTGGGATGTTTCTGTGGAATCAGGTTCAATTTCCCTACTGCATACTGGCTGATGGCGTTCACAACGCTACCACTATCTATGATGAGCGAGCACACCTTATCCTGAATGGAACAGCGTGAATAAAAGATGTTCTCCCGCTGATCATTCTGTTCTTCCTCTCGAATAAGGCTCAAGGCTCGGATCGAAACAAGGCTGACGTGCGTTTGCTTCGGCTGCTCATCCACAATATCAATGTCGCCCATGAGTGAGCTGACTAGGGGTTGCTCGGTATCCCCTTTTACTTCTTCTTCTTCTTGAAATTCCTCTTCACTCGTGGATTCTAACTCATTCTGCTCGGTAATGATGAGGACTCTGCGATTTGGACACTGGGCTTGAAAGTGTCCCCATCCTTTGCACTTGTGACACTGAACGTCACGTGCTCTTCCTAGATTACTGTTCTGCTGAGGTTGTCTAGATGGGGTAGGTCGAGGTGGAGGGGTCCGATTCTGTGCAGGCGAGCTGTAATCGGATCTGCGGCTGGATGAAGAAGCAGATTGCTCAAATCGACGAGCGGGCTGTGTGGACTGGTCCTGAGGACGTGTAGAAGTTGTCCTCGACGTGGATGTCCATGGTGTCCGTGCTGGTGTCGACTGGGATGATTTTCTGCGTCCCTCTCTGAGCTATCGTTCGACGATGGAAGCATAGTGAATCATAGCCTCAATGCTGGTGAAGTCCCTCAACTCGACTTCACATGCTATGTCTGGATTCATCCCCTCAATGTATCGGTTGATTGTGGCAACCAATGTCTCTTCCTTTCCGACCTGATTCATAGCCGTCTCAAGTTCTTTGTGGTACTCCTCAATCGAATGGGTGCCTTGTTTAATCCTGTTCAACTTCTTCTCAAGCTCTCGTTCATAGTGAACTGGGATGAATCTGCCTCTCATCATATCTTTTATTTCTTGCCAAGTGTCAATAGGTGGATATCGATCACGGCGTCTTCTCTCTTGCTGATTTTCCCACCATAAGGCTGCATATCCTCTTAACTCCAAAGAAGCAAGCTGAACCTTCTTCAACTCAGGAAAGTCATAACAATCGAAGAACTTGTTGACTTTTCTCTCCCAATCAAGGTACACATCAGGGTCATGTAACCCCTCAAACTCTAGAATGCTTGTTTTGATGTTGTTCAACAAGCTATCCGTATCGACGTGTCGACGCTGGTTGGCACGGAAATCATGCCGGGGAGGTGGACATCGACGGTCACGTCTCTGATTCCTCTGTGGAAACTCAATTTCAGCCTCTGATTCCTCATTATAGTCATCATATTCTTCTTCATGATCATCAAAAATAGGCTCAAACACTGGCTGGGGCTGGGGACGATGTGGTGTCTCTCGGTGGACAGGTTGTCGTCTGAATGGTGGATCTTGCTGGATAGGTTGATTTCTGATTGGTGGAGGTAATGTTGCTCGATGATTGAGACATTTAAACTGCGCCATCAATTTATCCATCGTATCATCGATCTTCTGTTCCAGCAATTGGTTGCGCCTCTCAAAGTGTTGTGCCATAGCATCAAAGTGATACTTAGCATCCCAAGGCTGTTGAGACGATGAGGACATCTCAATAGGTATAGTAAACAACTTGGGCGGGTTGTTCTGATTCTTGGAACCGTCTCTAGATTTCATGATACCTGCAAAATGAGCAAACGTAAAAGAAACAAATAAAAATTCCTCACAGTTCCTCACAATCACTTGTTTGTTCTCTCAGATTTTTTAACCACTCGTGTATGTCACTCAGATCACTCGTGTATGTCACTCAGTTTGCAGTCACAATAGTCTCTAAACCTTAAATCCTTGGCAGACCCGATGTGGACTTCTCAGCTTGAATTAAGAACTCGAACTTGACTCCCAAAGATCACGGGTATGTAAAGACACGAAGCTGCTGATAATGTGAGTAAAATTCACGGCAAGGGTAATAAGATAAATTTCACGGCAAGGGCTAAGCAAACAGGAAAGGCTGGAAAAAGAAAGACTGGGAGGAAGAAAGGCTAGAAGAATAAAGGCTAACTAGGAACTTTGGATATAAGTCGTAACAAGTTACGAGCACTAATCCGATTTTGAAGCGACTTAGGAACTGTAACCTACACTATCCAATGCACTTAAATAATATAGACAAAGAGACGCTCTTTTTTTTATTGAGTAGTAAATGTTGCCAAGAAATTCGAGTTAATCGAATCAAAGGCTAATGAAATTCATGTCATACATTAATTACTACTACATAAGCTACTATTAAATAAAGTAAATTGCCGCCAAGTCATTAGATGAAATAACCAAAAGAAAATCACAAACATTGGTGCCCGTTTGGTTCGATAGACTAGATAAGGACAAGATATAATACGGGATAAGTCAAGATTGAGTTCTGGATAAAAGAAAGATGTTTCTGGATACAAGGATCCGAAACGCGATTATACAAGCAATCTTCATGGCTCGACTAACCCGGATACTACGAGATCTCACAAACGAGTCGATTGAATTCAAGTTTGAAGTCGCCAACATCAAACTCTACCAAGAACCTATAGGATCGTGAACCGAAGCACGAAATATGAGACAAAACGATCAACTAAATTTCTGATTCAATATTGTCTGTGAATAGTAACTGCGAAAATAACATAAATACTAGACTAATTCCTAAGCGAGGTTTCGAAATTAACAAGGCTTGGGCTTGATAATTTCGGACTCCTTAATTAAATGTAACTGGGCCAATTAATCACCTAAACATGCTGTGATAATTGGACTAAACTAAATTAAAAATAAATACAAAGTTTTTTAAGCCCAAATAAAATATAAAACATGAGCAACTAAATAAATTCATCACTGGACCCCGGCTCATCAGGCGACGTGGACTCGACGAACTCTGTTTAGTTGCCCCAACTTTTGTTCTTTTGTCTATTGGGGTCAAACTATGTATATTATTGTCAAGATGTTAGTACTTAAATGCTTCCGCTGAATGGTTGTATAATTATGTAAGATTATTTCGTTATATATTAAATGCTTGACTTCGACGTAGTTCTGAAGTTTTAATTTGACTATTCAACTCTAATTTTATTTGGAGGTTGACTAACAAATTCCTTTAAGACGAAGTTTCTTCAATTTCCAATTTTCGAGCAGGATTTATAATTATTGTGTAGCTTATTCTTGGTGTCCCTTTTCGTATTTCTTCTTTCTTTGTTTGCATTTGGTAGCGCCCTAATCTTCTTGAGTCGGGGCGTTACAATTATCAAGGGGGGTTTCAAGGGAAGCCACAAGGAGGCAACTCTTATGGTCTTGATAGGCTATCAAGCCTACAATCCCAACAACCAGACTCATCCCCACCTCTCTTATGGAAATCCTAACAAAGTTCAATTTCCACCTCCCGGATTCTCCATCTCTCAAGGGGTGATTGAAGAGCCCAAGAAGACTCTTTCTTCCACGGATCAATTGCTTCAACAAGTGTTGGCAAATCAAGCTCAAATGTCTTCTCAACAAGGCACATTCATCACTCAAACCGGGCAAAAAGTGAGTGCATTAGAGAATTCCCTCACGTCTTTGTCAAGGCAAGTCAAGATGATAGAGGCCAAATAAGTCAAATAGCCAACCAAGCTACCACTCAACACACACTGGGCAAGTTTCCAAGCAATATGGAGATGAATCCAAAAGGGTGTAATGCTATCACATTGAGTAGTGGAAGAGCCTATGAGAATGAGGGCACATCCGGAAGTAAAGAGGAGGAAGTTCTTGTGGAAGATATACCTTATGAAGAGCCTCCAACCAATGATGATGAAACAAGGAAAGAAGTTCAAAAAGAGGCTCTAAAGGAAGTGCTAGCTCCTCTTCCCACCAGGGATGTGATCACAAAGGCTCCATTCCCTCATCGTCTAGCCAAGCCTGAGGTGGATGAAAAGATTAAGAGATTCTTGGATATATTCAATAAGGTACAAGTCAATATCCCTTTGCTTGATGCACTTAGAGATATGACGGGCTATGTGAAGTTTTTGAAGTATGTCGTAGCTAACAAGAGAATGTTTGGATCATTTGAAACAATTAGTCTAACGGAGGAAGTTAGTGCGGTGATACAAAGGAAAATGTCTTTGAGTAAGAAGGATCCCAGGAGCTTTACTATAGCATGTGTGATTGGTGGGTAAAAGTTTGGGAAAGTCTTATGTGATCTTGGTGGTAGCATCAACTTGATGTCATTGTCTATTTTTAGGAGATTGGACATTGGAGAGATCAAACCAACATCAATTTTCTCCAAATGGCCGATTGTTCTATATCTTATGCTCAAGGAGTTGTTGAAGACGTGTTAATGAAAGTTGAGGAATTCATATTTCCCGCGGACTTTGTTATATTGGATATGCCGGAGGACAAGGATATGCCACTTATTCTTAGGAATCCTTTTCTAGCAACCAGTCGGGCTCTCATTGATGTACAAGAGGGAATCTTACATTTAGGGTCAATGAAGAAACTCTCACTCTTTCAATCTTTGATGCTATAAAGAAAGGAGATGAACCAAGCTATGAGGAGTGCAAGTCAATCTCTACTTTGCCTACATCTATGGCAAAGGACTCCACGGAGCAAATCATATCCAACTCTTTCTATTCCTATTCCGATTTGGATGATGCTTGTGATGAATTATTGGAGTCAATTGCTTTCTTGATAACAACCAACCGGGAGAGAGTGGAAGTTCAACAAAAGTGGAGTCTCCTTCAAGCACTACTCAAGAGTTGAAACCTCTCCCCGATCATATAAGGTATGCCTTTCTTGGTGATAATGACTCTTTTCCCGTTATAGTGTCACAACACTTGTCAGAGTCCGAATTGGACAAGTTGTTGCTTGTCCTTAGGGAATTTAAAGATGTGATTGGTTGGTCTATTGATGATATTAAGGGTATTTGTCCCTCTATTTGTATGCATCGTATTTTATTGAAAAAGGGTTCTCGTCCTAAGGTACAACCTCAAAGGAGGTTGAATCCAGTTTTGCAAGAGGTGGTTAGAAAAGAGGTGTTGAAATTGCTTGATGCCGGCATGATCTATGTTATCTTAGATAGTGAGTGGGTGAGCCCTACTCAAGTGGTTCCGAAGAAAGGGGGATGACCGTGATTAAGAATGAGAATGATAAGGTTATAACTACAAGGTGCACCGGTTATTGTGTTTATTAATTATAGGGCCTTGAATGCGGCAACACGGAAAGACCACTTCCCTTTGACCTTTATAGATCAAATGTTGGATCGTTTGGCGAGCTATGAGTACTATTGTTTCTTAGATGGTTATTCCGGTTATAACCAAATTGTCATTGCCCTGGAGGATCAACACAAGACGGCCTTCACATGCCCGTACGGAGTTTTTGCTTATAGAAGAATGCCTTTTGGGTTGTGCAATGCTCCGGCCACTTTTCAAAGGTGCATGATGTATATCTTTGGTGGTTTGATTGAAAATATTATGGAGGTGTTCATGGATGACTCTGGGTTTTTGGGAGGAGCTTTGATTCTTGTTTGGATATCTCACAAAGGTCTTGCAAAGGTGTAAGGACACTTCTCTTGTCCTAAATTGGGAGAAGTGTCACTTCATGATTAGAGATGGAATTGTGCTTGGGCACAAGGTTTCTAGAGATGGTTTGGAAGTTGATAGAGCCAAGATCGTTGCCATAGAGAAGCTTCAACCCCCAACAAATGTGAAATCAATCTGAAGCTTCCTTGGGCATGCGGGGTTCTATAGAAGATTCATCAAAGATTTCTTGAAGATTACCAAGCCACTTTGTTCTCTCTTACAAAAAGATGTGAAGTTTGTCTTTGATGATAAGTGTTTGGAAGCATTTGAGACATTGAAGAAAGCCCTCATTTCTACTCCCATTCTAATCAAGCCTAATTGGAGTGAATCTTTCATTTTGAAGTGCGATGCAAGTGATTGGGCTTTGGGGGTTGTATTGGGGCAAATGAGAGATAATGTGTTCCGAGTTATTCATTATGCTAGTAGAACATTGGATAGAGCTCAAAGGAACTACACAACAACGGAGAGGGAATTCTTGGCTATTGTCTTTGCTTTTGACAAGTTCTGGTCTTATCTTGTGGGAAATCATACCATTGTCTACTCGGATCACATGGCTATCCGGCATCTCGTGGCAAAGAAGGATGCAAAGCCTCGTTTGATTCGTTGGATTCTCCTTCTTCAAGAATTCGACATGGAGATTCGTGATAGAAGAGGTTGTGATAATGTGTTAGCCGATCACATGTCAAGGCTTGAAAAGCCGGTTGAAGGTGAAGACTTGAGATTGGGCATCAATGATTGTTTTCTGGATGAGAAGATCATGGTATTGAAGTGCAAAGATTCTTGGTTTGCCGACTTTGCTATCTACCTTGTGCTTCAAGAATTGCCACCAAATCTTTCGGATTATCAAAAGGCCAAGTTCCTTCGAGATGTTAAGTTCTATTATTGGCAAGATCCATATTTATGGAGGAGATGTGCCGATGGCCTTATTCGTAGATGTGCTATAGAGAGTGAATGGCTTAAGATAGTTAGAGATTGTCATGAGGGGCCAAATGGGGGTCACTTTGGGGCTAATCGTACGGCTTGGAAGGTATTTCAAAGTGGGTTCTATTGGCCTTCTATTTTTAAGGATTGTCAAACCTTTGTGAAGAATTATGATAGGTGCCAAAGGATGGGGAATATCACTATAAGGGATGAGATGCCCCAAAACATCATGATTGAGGTTGAGTTATTTGATGTTTCGGGGATTGATTTCATGGGACCATTTCCCAAATTTTGTGGTTTTTCTTATATCCTTCTTGCCATTGAGTATGTCTCACGATGGATTGAAGTCATTCCAACTTCAACCAATTATTCCGAGGCGGTGATTAAATTTCTCGAGAAGAACATTTTGATTCGGTTTGGAACTCCGAGGGCTTTGCTTAGCGATGGGGGGTCTCACTTTAACAACAAATGGTTGGGAAGCTTACTTGCTAAGTATGGAGTGAAACACAAGGTTACTACACCTTACCACCCTCGAGCTAATGGTCAAGCGGAGCTTGCAAATCGTGAGATCAAGCAAATTCTTGAGAAGACGATCACAACAAGGAAGGATTGGGCTAATAAGCTCGATGATGCTTTGTGGGCTTATCGAACCGCCTACAAAACCCCCATTGGTATGTCCCCTTACCAACTTGTTTTCGAAAAGTCTTGTCACTTGCCTTTGGAAATTGAGCACAAGGCGTTTTGGGCTACAAAGAGGATAAATTTTGAGTTCAAGAAAGACGGGTTTAGTAGGAAGAACCATCTTGTGGCGTTGGAAGAATGGAGAAACAAGGCCTATGAAAATTCCCGAATTTACAAGGAAAGGGCCAAGAAGTTTCATGACTCGGGGATTTGAGGAAAGGTTATCATTCCGGGAGACGAGGTTCTTCTCTTTAACTCTCGTCATCGTCTTTTCCCCGGAAAACTCCAATCAAGGTGGATCGGTCCTTATTTTTTGAGCAAGAGTTTCAAGAATGGAACATTCGAACTTCTCAAGAACGATGGTTCTACTTTTGTTGTCAATGGACATCAACTTAAGCCCTATTTTAATTCGAAGAGAGTTGAGGATGAGTAGACAATCCTTCTTCATGATGCTTGATGTTGGAGGTAATGTCGAGCTAACGACGCTAAACAAAGCGCTCGTTGAGAGGCACCTCAACACGTATCCTTTTATTTTTCATTTTTAGTTAGTTTGAATTTTATTTTTGATTTTTGTTTCACTTTTCATTTCATTTCGAAAAACCATAAAAAATAGAAAAGTTAAAATATAAAAAAATTAAAACATGTTTAGGGGGTCTCGATAGAGGGTCGGGAGTCAGCCCCTCTCATTGAAAGGGCCGAAAAATGGCCTGAAATCGAGCCGGAAGGGCACGGCGGTCTGCCAAACCGCCGTGAATCAGCCCCAGCCTACCGTGGAGGACAGCATTTTCGGCGGTCTGGGCCGGAAGTCTTCCAGACCGCCAGCAGCCTCCCAGACCGCCGGTCCCCCTTCACTTTCCCCCTATTTCTATTTTCTTTGTGTTGAACATTCATTCTCATTTTCTTCCACTTTCAAACTCAAATCCTTCAAGAACATAACTTTTTTTCTCTCTAAATCTTCAATTTTTTTCCTCCAATTACTCCCAATTCACTTTGAATCAAGTTTAATCCTTCCATAGGTCCATTACCCATCCTAAAACCCACATTTTGAGCCAAGAAAATTACATTTTTTCCCTCTTTTCCATAAAAAACGAAAATTTATTTTCTTTGAGAAAGAGTTGAATTCCTTCAAGATAATGAGGTAATGAGTTCTATATCCTTGCTTTTATGTGTTTCTACTTGTTTTATATGAATTTATATGTATGTTTTGCTTATCAAATTCATGAAATTAGGTAGAAATTCTAGCTAGGGGTTTTCTTGAATCTTGAAAAATTCTTGAATGAAGAATGTGAAATGGGGCATGAATTGGATAGCATTGATTCTTCTCTTTAGGATTTATGCTATATCTAGTCTTGAAATTTGCATTCTTTTATGAACCATGTATCTTATGCACTTGAGCACACTTGGAATGAATTTGGAGAATTTTTGATTTCTTGATGAATATATGAATGAATATGCTTGATTTTTGGATAGAAAATTCATTTCTTGAATGTTTCATTGCTTGAAGAGGTCATGAGTTCATAAATTTTTGGGTGTGCAATAGGAAAATTCATTGCATTAGTCTATTAAGTTGAATTATCATATGAACTTGAATTCATTTTCACTTGAACATGCATGAATGAATTGAGAAGAATTTTTCTTGGACTTATGGGGGTTGTTATGATGAAGTGCTTGATGTTGGCTTGAAAATTCACTTCTTGAATGCATGAATGCCAAAATGGGGGGTAATGGCTAGGAGAAATGTTGATTGTTAAGTGAAAATCCATTAGTTAATTTCTTGAATCTTACTAGGGATTTTTCACATTTTGTAGGGAAAAAGGAGCTAAAGGGAAAGTGATGCAAGCCGTGGTTCAAGATTTCAAGCTTGTGGGCTAAAATTTGAAGATTATATGCGCTCAAGTTTGAAGATAATATTTAGAAGATTTATTTCACTTAATATTCATTTTGTTATAGTGTATATCTAGAATATTTGTTTCCTTCTTTATTTTGGTACTAATTACCTTGTTTAGACTAGGGATTGATTTGTTACCCCTTAGGACAAGATTTTAATTTGTTTCTATGTAAAAATTAGGTTTTTTTAAGCCTAAAATAAGGCCTATAGGGGGTGACGAAATTAGCACTCTTGTCTTTGATTATCAATAAAAATGTGAGATTTTATCTCCTTTGTTTATCCCATGGATTTCTCGATTCACCGAGATATTCTTATCGACGTATCAATCGAGTTCATCACCCTCGTTTGTGTGTCATACATCGTCCCCGTGTGGCTCAACGACCGTCTCTTTGGGACATAGAGGTTTCGGCTTATCTATATTACTTAGGGGGTTTATGATGGAGTCCAAGAATCATGGAGTCAAGATCCTGTTCGTGTTCCAAGTGGGCCGGTGACAAGAGCTCGAGCTAAGAAGTTCAAGGAAGCTTTGCAAGGCTTGATTCAAGAGGTTTGGGCTCAAGAGTTGATGAAGAAGCCCATTGGAGAAGGCGGACTGGACAACCCGCGAGTTATCAATTTCATCGAGTGTGTTCGGGCTGAAGATTAAAGACTTTTGTTTTATTTTCGTGTATTTAATTTGCAGCCCACGTTTTGTGCCTTAAAAGGCTTTATTTTCGGGCTTTATTATGTTAATTAAGTGGGTTGGACCATACTTTGACTTTTAAGTTATTTCCTAGTTTGACTAGGTTTAGATAGGTTTATTTGCACTATAAATAGGGAACTTATGTAAGGGCCGAAATTCATTCTATCATTAATCATAATTGTGAGTTTTATTCTCTCTTGAGAGTTAGTCGAGTTCCTCTTGATTTTTCCAAGACGAATTCTCTTATCGGCGAATCAACGAGCCAATCAAATCTCGTTGTGTGTCATTCATCGTCTCCGTGTGACTAAGGCGATCATCACTTGGGGTATAGGGGGTTTAGGCCGATTCTATATCATTTGTGGGATTAGACTTTAGGTATATTGAGATATCCATCGGTTACAAATTCAGTTCGTGTCTTCCGCGTGCATGTTGAATTACGGATCTGCCTAGGTTCGTATCATTTGCCACCTAAGCTAGGTCGTCTTCCGGGCGTTCAGGTTTTAGTATCTATTCCTTTGTTTATTTTTGTTCGTGTCTTTTGTCCAGTTTTCGTTGTGAGTCGAATTGAGTCTCGTCAATTTTGTTGCTTTCTTCGTTCGTGTCGTATATCTGAGTCTCGTTAATTTTATTGCGTTCATTCGTTGAGTCGAATTCACATTAAAAAAAAAAAAACAAAAAACAAGTTCGTATTTCAGATTTGTGTTGTTCGTTGCTGAAAAAAAAAAATAATAATAAAAAAAAAGGACGTTCGTTTATTGAACAATTCAGATCTGTTCTAGTGTGTTAAATCCTGAAGGAGAAATTTTGTTCGATTTGATCTTCTGATTAAGGGATATTTGATTTGTTTCCTTTCTTTCGTCAATTTGTTTCCTTAGATAAGAGAAGTCCATATTCTGCATCTTTTAGTTGATCGAGTCGTTTTTTGCTTCGTTTCTTCGTGTCATTCGTTGGTTCATAGTAATTTCTTCGTTTCTTGATTGGTTCTTGAGTCATTCTTGTATTGGGTAGTAGTTGTGTATTCGTTTTTCGAGTTTTCGTCGGTAGAACTTAAAACGGATGTAACTTTTGATCTGCTTATCCGTTCAAGCTCCATAATACCATTTCGGAAACGTCTCGACGAGACCAAGAAGTTAACACCGCTTTGCCGTGTTCGGTTTGCGTTTAGGCCCAAAAACACCCGTCTGAAGGTCATACCGTCCAGTTGAAAAAAAAAAAAAAAAAAAAATCGGTAATTCCTTTATGTGTTCTTTGGTTTGTTGATAAAGAGTTCCGTGGTAGATTGAGGGAATTTGAGTGCTTTTAAGAGAGATTTCAAGAGAGGTGAGACTATTAGAGGGTAAAAGCCATTGATATCGAGTGATACACGAGCGCTGAGTGAATCATTGTTGAGTGATACACGAGTGCTTGTGAGGTGGTGAGGCCTTGTTTTAACTAACCTTTCTTTCTTCTTTGTTTTGTGTTAAAAAAAAAAAAAAATAGGTATGTCTGGAAAGGACGGTAAAGATGGAGCCGGCCATAACCAGCCGGAAGATCAACCTGTCGGCGATCCAAACAACAAGCTATTGTTCGATGCATTGAAATCAGAGTTGGCCAAGATAATGAGAGCTGAGCTGAAGGAGGTGCATGCGAGGATCAATGAGGTTGAACAAAGCAAGCAGTTTGAGGCCTCTCATAGTAGCGGACGTAGAGGTGGACGAGGTGATCGTGGTGGCAGAGGGAATGGCAGTGGCAGAGGTCGAGGGTATGTTCCGTACAGGCAACCAGATTATGATTATTATGAGGAGCAGACAGACCTCGAAGTGGATCCTGATGGCCATGGTGGATATAGAGGATGGAGCAGAGAGGATAACAATCTGAACAACATCAAGATGAACATTCCTTTGTTCCAAGGGAAGAATGATCCGGAGGCTTATCTAGAGTGGGAGAGGAAGGTTAAACTACTGTTTGAAGCTCAGAATTATTCTGAGTTGAAGAAGGTGAAGTTGGCAGCACTTGAGTTTTCGGACTTATGCCCTTGTTTGGTGGGATCAGTTGGTGAAGAATCGGAGGAGGAATGAAGAGGGACCTATTCAGACTTGGCTTGACATGAAGACTATTATGCGGAAGCGATTTGTCCCAGCTCATTACTACAGAGAGTTGTACAATAAGCTTCAGACTTTGAGACAGGGGTCTAGGAGTGTGGATGAGTACTTCAAGGATATGGAAGTAACCATGATTCGCGCCAATATTAAGGAGGATAATGAGGCAACCATGGCACGATTTTTGTCTGGTCTGAATTGGGAGATTCGAAATATTGTGGAGCTACAGCCTTATCTCGAATTGGATGAAATGGTACACAATGCCATCAAGATAGAGAATCAGCTCAAGAGGAGGGGAACAGCGAGACAGATTCCGTCCACTACTAGGCAGAGTCAGAGCAATTGGAGGCAGGCGATTGGCTCCTCGACAAAAGGGAACCAATGGAAGAAGGAGGATTGGCCGAAAGAAGAGAAGAAGTCGTTGGTGAAGGCACGATCAGATTCTGCGAGTTTTGCAACTCAAGAGAAAACATCCGTGCCTGAAACTCGTAATCGTGATCGCAAGTGTTTTAAATGTCAAGGCTTCGGGCATATTATGAGTGAATGCCCAAACCGAAGAGTGATGATTATGCGAGATAATGGGGAGGTGGTGACTGATGAAGAGGCTGATGATCCGGAGATGCCGGCTTTGGAAACTGATACTGACACTGAGGAAGAAGAGATCATACCACCGGTGGGACGCATTTGTGTTGCAAGGAGGGCTTTGAGCGTCCAAAATTATGTGGATGAATTGGTGCAGCGAGAGAACATTTTTCACACGAGATGTCAAGTGAAAGATCAGTTATGCAGTGTCATCATAGATGGAGGGAGCTGTACCAACGTGGCTAGTACAGCCATGGTTCGAAAATTGGCACTACCTGTGTTGTCCCATCCGAAGCCGTACAGATTGCAGTGGCTGAATGAAACGGGCATTGTCAAGGTTACCAAGCAGGAGGTTCCGTTTAGCATCGGGAAGTATGTGGATGAAGTTGTGTGTGATGTAGTTCCGATGCAAGCAAGCCACATCCTGTTGGGACGGCCTTGGCAGTTTGATAGGCGAGTGACTCATGATGGTTTCACCAACAAGTACTCTTTCGAGTATAATCACAAGAAGGTGTCACTAGTTCCGCTCACTCCGAAAGAGGTGTTTGAAGATCAAGTTCTGTTGCAAAAGGAGGCGGAGGAGTTGAAATTGAAAGGGCAAAAGGTGGAGAATAAGGAGAAGGGAGTTGTGCAGAAATCGTGTTTGGCGAGGGCGAGTGACCTGAAGTTGGTGGTTCAGGAGAAGAGGCCCTTGATTGTACTCTTGTACAAGGAGAACTTTTTATCTACTAACGATCTAGACTCTCTTCCCCCTTCTATTTCTTTTGTGTTGCAGGAATTTGATGATGTCTTTCCCGAAGAAACACCTTCCGGCTTACCACCAATTTGAGGGATAGAGCATCAGATTGATTTTGTGCCAGGTGCGACACTTCCAAATAGGCCAGCTTATCGAACCAATCCGGAGGAGACGAAGGAATTGGAGAGGCAGATTGGAGAGTTGTTGGCAAAGGGGCACGTGAGGGAGAGTTTGAGTCCTTGTGCAGTTCCTGTGCTACTTGTGCCGAAGAAGGACTCGACGATGAGGATGTGTTGTGACTGCCGAGCCATTAACAACATAACGGTAAAGTATCGACATCCCATCCCTCATTTAGATGATATGCTTGATGAATTGCATGGCTCTTGTGTGTTTTCCAAGATTGATTTGCGTAGTGGATATCATCAAATTAGGATTAAGGAAGGAGATGAATGGAAAACTGCTTTTAAGACAAAACTTGGTTTGTATGAGTGGCTGGTTATGCCTTTTGGTTTGACTAATGCTCCTAGTACGTTTATGTGTCTTATGAACCACGTTTTGCGTGCTTACATAGGCAGATTTGTTGTGGTCTATTTTGATGATATTCTCATATATAGCAAGAGTCATGATGAGCATGTTGAGCATTTGAAGTCTGTTTTAGATGTACTTAGGAAAGAAAAGTTGTATGCTAACCTAAAGAAGTGCATCTTTTGTACGGACAAGCTTATTTTTCTCGGTTTTGTTGTTAGTGCACAGGGTGTACAGGTTGATGAAGAGAAAATACGAGCTATCCAAGAGTGGCCGAGTCCGAAGAGCATTGGAGATGTTCGAAGCTTTCATGGACTTGCTAGCTTCTATAGGCGATTCGTGCCACATTTCAGCAGTGTTGCAGCACCATTGACAGAAGTGATCAAAAAGACTATGGAGTTCCGTTGGGGAGAAGAGCAAGAAAAGGCGTTTCAGCTGTTGAAGTACAAGTTGACGCATGCCCCGGTATTATCTCTTCCTAATTATTCAAAATCTTTTGAGATTGAATGTGATGCTTCTGGTGTTGGCATTGGTGCAGTTTTGATGCAAGAGGGACGGCCCGTTGCGTACTTCAGCGAGAAGCTAAGTGGACCGACGTTGGGCTATCCAACGTACGATAAGGAGCTGTACGCTTTGGTGAGGGCCTTAAAAACGTGGCAGCACTACTTGTGGGCCAAGGAGTTCATCATACACACCGATCATGAGTCGTTGAAGCACTTGAAGGGGCAGCACAAGCTAAATAAGAGGCATGCTAGGTGGATGGAGTTCATTGAGACGTTTCCATACGTCATCAAGTATAAGCAAGGTAAAGAGAATGTGGTGGCTGATGCACTTTCTCGGAGGTACGCCTTGATCTCTACGCTAGATGCTAAGTTGCTTGGTTTTGAGTGCATCAAGAGTCTTTATGTGAGTGATGATGATTTTGGTGAGATTTATCGAGCATCTGAGAAATCTGCTAGTGGAGAGTATTTTCGGCATGATGATTACTTGTTTAGGAAGAATAAGTTGTGTGTTCCTAAATGCTCTTTACGTGAATTGTTTTTGCTTGAATCTCATGGTGGGGGTTTAATGGGACATTTTGGTATTGCTAAGACCTTAGCTATTTTGCATGAACATTTCTTTTGGCCTCATATGAAACGTGATGTTGAGAGAATCTGTGGTAGATGTGTTACATATAAGCAAGCTAAGTCTAGAGTGAGTTCCCATGGTCTGTATACACCATTGTCTATTCCTGATGCACCTTGGATTGATATATCTATGGATTTTGTGTTAGGTTTGCCTAGGAGTAAGCGTGGTCGCGATTCCATCTTTGTGGTTGTTGATAGATTTTCTAAGATGGCACATTTCATTCCATGTCATAAATTTGATGATGCATCTCATGTGGCTGATTTGTTCTTTAAAGAGATCGTTAGATTGCATGGCATGCCTAGGACTATTGTTTCTGATAGAGATTCTAAGTTCTTGAGCTACTTTTGGAAGACTTTGTGGGGTAAGTTGGGTACTAAACTTTTGTTTTCTACAACTTGTCATCCACAAACTGATGGTCAAACTGAAGTAGTTAATAGGACTTTATCTACTTTGCTTAGAGCTATCATTAAGAAGAACATCAAGTCTTGGGAAGAATGTTTGCCTCATGTTGAGTTTGCATATAATCGTTCTGTTCATTCTGCTACTCAGTTTTCACCTTTTGAGATTGTCTATGGCTTTAATCCTTTAACTCCATTAGATTTATCTCCTTTACCTGAGCATGAGCATACTGATCTTGATGGCCGAAAAAGGGCTGATTTTGTGAAACAGATTCATGAGAAAGCAAGGATGAACATCGAGAGGCGAACAGAGTAGTACGCCAAACAAGCCAATAAAGGGCGTCGACAAGTTGTGTTTGAACCTGGTGATTGGGTATGGCTGCATATGCGCAAGGAAAGCTTTCCGTTGCAACGGCGTTCGAAGTTGCTACCTCGAGGCGATGGACCTTTTCAAGTGTTGGAGCGCATTAATGACAATGCCTACAAATTGGACTTGCCCGATGAGTATAATGTTAGTGCTACATTTAATGTTACTGATTTGAGTCCTTTTGCTGTAGGTGACGACTTGGATTTGAGGACAAATCCTCTTCAAGAGGAGGGGAATGATGGAGTCCAAGAATCATGGAGTCAAGATCCTGTTCGTGTTCCAAGTGGGCCGGTGACAAGAGCTCGAGCTAAGAAGTTCAAGGAAGCTTTGCAAGGCTTGATTCAAGAGGTTTGGGCTCAAGAGTTGATGAAGAAGCCCATTGGAGAAGGCGGACTGGACAGCCCGCGAGTTATCAATTTCATCGAGTGTGTTCGGGCTGAAGATTAAAGACTTTTGTTTTATTTTCGTGTATTTAATTTGCAGCCCACGTTTTGTGCCTTAAAAGGCTTTATTTTCGGGCTTTATTATGTTAATTAAGTGGGTTGGACCATACTTTGACTTTGCTTAAGTTATTTCCTAGTTTGACTAGGTTTAGATAGGTTTATTTGCACTATAAATAGGGAACTTATGTAAGGGCCGAAATTCATTCTATCATTAATCATAATTGTGAGTTTTATTCTCTCTTGAGAGTTAGTCGAGTTCCTCTTGATTTTTCCAAGACGAATTCTCTTATCGGCGAATCAACGAGCCAATCAAATCTCGTTGTGTGTCATTCATCGTCTCCGTGTGACTAAGGCGATCATCACTTGGGGTATAGGGGGTTTAGGCCGATTCTATATCATTTGTGGGATTAGACTTTAGGTATATTGAGATATCCATCGGTTACAAATTCAGTTCGTGTCTTCCGCGTGCGTGTTGAATTACGGATCTGCCTAGGTTCGTATCAGTTTAGATCGTAGACGTATTGGGATTTCCATCGGTATCTTTTATTTTTTTAATTTATTTATTTTAGCTGCATTCGATTTGATCAACGGAATTGACTAGCGTTGTTGGGGCGACTATCTCTTTGGATTATAGGTTGTATCTACATTCCTATAGTACTTAGAGGTTTTTATCTCAGGGGTGTTAGTGGTCCATCTTGTCTTTCAATTTGTGGTGTTTTTGTTTTTCTTTTTTTTTTTATTCTTACTTCTACGGCTTCTGATTCTGGGCTACATATCTGCGTCGGCATATCTCTTGCTCGACGAAGATCGTATCATTTGGTATCAGAGCCAGGTTGCGTTATCCAGGTTATTTGTCCTTTTCGTTCCGTGTCTTTTCATTCTAGATTCGTTTTCGTAGGTTCGTGTCGTATCTGTTCGTCGTGTCGTGACAAAAAAAAAAAAAACAATCTCAGATTCGTTCGTTGTCTATTCTGCGTTTTAGTTCGTGTTTGATCGAGTCGTTTATTGCTTTCGCTTTTGTTTCTTCGTGTCGTTCGTAGAGTTAAAAAAAAAAATTGAATCGTATTTGTTGCTTCAATTCGTTCGTGTCGTAATAGAATCACATCTTTTGTATTCGTACTTCGTTTGAGTTATTGTCGCATAAATAAAAAATAAAAATAAAATAAAAAGAAAGAAAAGAAAAGAAAAGAAAGTGCGACGTTTCAGCATATCTAGTTTTTATGTTTTGTTTCTTCATTGAGTTTTGAGTGATTCTTGCATTGGGTAGTAGTGGTGTCTTTGTTTTCTTCAAGTTTCGTCGGTAAAACTTAAAACGAGCATATCTTTTGATCTACTTGTCCGCTCAATCGACATAATACCTTTTCGGAAATGTCTCAACGAGACCAAGGAGTTAACACCGCTATACCGTGTTCGGATCACGTTTAGGGTCAAAAACAGTTGTTTGAAGGTGTTACCGTCCAGTTGAAAAAAAAAAAAAAAATCCAAAATTCTGTAATTCCTTTCGGTGTTCTTTGGTTTGTTGGTAAGAAGAGTTCAGTGGTAGATTGAGGGAATTTGAGTGCTTCTAAGAGAGACTTGAGTGGAAAAAGGCAAGAGAGGTGAGACTATTAGATGGTAAAAGCCATTGATATCGAGTGAAACACGAGCGCTGAGTGAATCATTATTGAGTGATACATGAGTGCTTGTGAGGTGGTGAGGCCATGTTTTAACTAACCTTTCTTTTTTCTTTGTTTTGTGTTTAAAAAAAAAAAAGGAAAAATTGTTTTGCAGGTATGTCGGTGTTCGGAGGTAGGGGAAGTCGAGGAAATAACCAGTGGAATCATTTTGAGTCAGAATATGATGAGTATGGAGAAGATTGGGAGAATAGAGATGAAGAGGAGGAGTATTGGCATAGAGGAGGTCTAAGAGGAAGAGAAGATAGCAATTCGAGACATATCAAGATGAAGATTCCGTCTTTTCAAGGAAATGTGATCCTGATTTGTATATTGAATGGGAGAGAAAGGTGGAGCTCGTGTTTGATTGCCATAATTATTCTGAGTTCATGAAAGTGAAGCTGGCAGCCAATGAGTTTTCAGGCTATGCTCTAACTTGGTGGAATCAGTTTGTGAAGAGTAGAAGAAGGTACGGAGAGCAACCTATCCAGACTTGGAAAGAGATGAAGGCGGTGATGAGGACGCGTTATGCGCCTTCGCATTACTATCCTGTGATTCAGACCGATTGGAGGCGACCTCAAGCTGCTAATGTTTCATATTCAAAGAGAAGTTATTGGGAGGAAGAAGAGCAGCCGAAGGTGTATACACATGCATATGTGAAGCCAAGGTCAGAATGTACGAGTTTCTCTAAACCAATTCGTGATCGTGGTGGAGTTGTGACCAAAGATGAGATAGAAGATTCAAAACTGAAGATCTTGGAAATCTTGAAAGAACTGTGTCAAGTGGTGGAAGTAATCAAAGCACCTCCTGTGGTTACTTTAATTGATGATGGAGTTCCGAGTGTGGAGAATCAAGTGGATGATGAACAATAGCGAGAGAACATCATGCATATCGAGGATACTGTGTCGCTTGTTCCTTTTACTCCATTGGTTGTTGAGAAACAAATTTGTGAGGATCAGGTGCAATTGCAAAAGGAGACGGAGATGGTGAAGCCTAAGGAGGAGAAAGTAGAGATAAAGTAGAATGAGTTGATGCATCAGTCTCTACTTGATCGGAGTGATGATTCAGAGTGGTCGATAAGGAGGAGAAGTTTGTGGAGGCAAAGTTTTGCAAGGGAAATGATTGGTCCACTAATGATCTTAATTATCTATCTCTTTCTATTCATTCTTTGCAGAATTTTGAGGATTTTGTTCCCGTTGATACATTCTCTGGCGTACAACGAATTCGAGGAAGTGAACATCAAACCAAGTTAGTGGAGATGAATGAGATTGAGTTTATGTCACCGGAGGAAAAGAAAAAGGAGTGGAGCTTCTTTCCTTTTGATGTGGGAGACAGCCAGGATTTGAGGACAAATCCTCTTCAACAGGATGGGAATGATGTAGTCCGGAGATCGTGGATTTCAATTCATGGGCCAAGAATTAAAGATGATATGGGCTGAGAAATGAAGATATAATTTAGTTGTTTATTTAGTTGATTATTTTTATTAATTTTCGGATTTTATTAGTACTCTAGATGGTAGGTTTATTTTCAACATTATTTTGGTGATTTTATTCCTTTTTAGACTAGAATTTGGTTTGGTATATTTTAGGATAGGTTTTTAACTAGTTTCCTTGTTGGATTAGGACTTTATGAAGCCTATAAATATGGCTCTCATAAGGGTGACGAAAACTGAACAATTATTGATGAATAAAATTTGAGTTGATCTCTTTCTTTTAGAGAATTTAGAAAATTCTCTTTGTTCGTCCAAGACGAACGTTTATCCGGCGAATCAATCGAGTGTATCACCCTCGTTTGTGTGTCATTCATCGTCCCCGAGTTGCTAAGGCAATACCACGTTGGGGTATAGGGAAATAATTCTTGCCTATATTACTTCTTGGATTCGATTTTAGAGGTTTTGGGATTTTCCATCTTTATCTATCGAGTCGAGTCTTCTACTTGCGTGTTGAATTATGGATCTGCGAAGGTTTGTATCATTTGGTATCAGAGCCTAGGATTTTTTTTTCTTTTTTATTTATCATGTAATTTCATTTTTTTTTTCTAAGAAAAAAAAAGTGAAAAAGAAAAGGAAAAAAAAAGGCGAAAAAAAAAAAGAACAAAAAAAAAATGTTTTGGTTTGACTTTAACAGATTGCTCATTGAGAATGCATGGAAGGCTCGATTACTTGACGCCTATGATTTGAGGACAAATCGTCTTCAAGAGGAGAGGAATGATGCAAGCCGTAGTTCAAGATTTCAAGCTTGTGGGCCAAGATTTGAAGATTATATGCGCTCAAGTTTGAAGATAATATTTAGAAGATTTATTTCACTTAATTTTCATTTTGTTATAGTGTATATCTAGAATATTTGTTTCCTTCTTTATTTTGGTACTAATTACCTTGTTTAGACTAGGGATTGATTTGTTACCCCTTAGGACAAGATTTTAATTTGTTTCTATGTAAAAATTAGGTTTTTTTAAGCCTATAAATAAGGCCTATAGGGGGTGACGAAATTAGCACTCTTGTCTTTGATTATCAATAAAAATGTGAGATTTTATCTCCTTTGTTTATCCCATGGATTTCTCGATTCACCGAGATATTCTTATCAACGTATCAATCGAGTTCATCACCCTCGTTTGTGTGTCATACATCATCCCCATGTGGCTCGACGATCGTCTCTTTGGGATATAGAGGTTTCGGTTTATCTATATTACTTAGGGGGTTTAGATCGTAGACGTATTGGGATTTCCATCGGTATCTTTTATTTTTTTAATTTATTTATTTTAGCTGCATTCGATTTGATCAACGGAATTGACTAGCGTTGTTGGGACGACTGTCTCTTTGGGTTATAGGTTGTATCTACATTCCTATAGTACTTAGAGGGTTTGATCTCAGGGGTGTTAGTGGTCCATCTTGTCTTTCGATTCGGTTTGTGGTGTTTTTGTTTTTTTTTTTTTTTTTATTCTTACTTCTACGGCTTCCGATTCTAGGCTACGTATCTGCGTCGGCATATCTCTTGCTCGACAAAGATCGTATCAGAAAGGACCTTCTAAGGCACCCTCCAAGGCCTTGGTAATCTACTCCAATAAAAGGCAAAAAGATGGTTCCTCCTCTTCTCAACAAAGGAACACCACTTCAAGGTCAATGGATCCGAAAGTCCCAGAAACCTATGAATTACACTTGAGCACTCATGAAGAAAGGGCGGCATTTGCTACTCTAGTCACCAAAGGGATTGAAGAAATGAGATTCCCATCTCGCGAAGTGTTGGTGGAACTAGGGCTTTATGACAATGTAAAAGCCCTCCTTGACAATATCGGATGGGGCAATTTTCTCGATGATACCATTCAAGACCGGAGGACATATTCTAAGGTTGTCCTCGAGGTGTTGAGTACATTGGATACCTCACATATGCATGTCATGAGGAGCATTAAGTTTCAACTATTTGGCAGCAAGCATATGATGACTTATGAGGACATTGATAATAACTTTGGTGTGCCATATGGAGGTGATCAACTCATTGATAGAGTGTTCGATGTAAAGGCCATTTGGAACAAGCTTGTTCCAAATTTGGAAGAGGGGTATAGGCCGGGTATACCAAATCCAATGAAGTAAGGAATACGGTGCTTAGGATGGTGTTGAAGATATTATCGCACACCATCATTGCAAGAAGAGAAAACACCTCGGTGATGAATGATGATTTATTTATTCTTCATGCCATGCTCACCGGGAAGAGGATAAGCTTTTGTGATTTATCCATTCCTCAATTGAAGAAGCACGCTCGAGGTGAAGTAGGGAAGATCAACATTGGAGGCATGTTTACTCCAATTGCAAGGAAGATAAGAGGAAACATCGGTGGATATCCTCCAATGGGGGGTGATTTTCTCTTTGATATCGTCAAGCTACGGTACTTACTTTTCCTAAATTCAAGTACCTCTCCTTACTACTTCCGAATAAATAGAGAAGAATTGTACCCTTTGCCCAATGCTATGAGCATCTTGGTTACCAACTTTGACGAAAGGGTAAATTGGTATTTACACACTCCCTTACATAAGATGATCATGAGAGTCAGAATGTTCAAGCAAGGTGAGGGAGATGAGCATGCCCTTGGTGAGAGAGGCCGGGACAATTTTGAAAGAGGACACCGGAGGGAGGTAGAAGAGGAGGAAATGGATGATATAGATGATGAGCCTATGAGAGATTATCAAGGTCCGAGTGATTCTTGTTATGATGAGAGGTTTGAGGCTCTTAAGAGTCGAATGGAAGGTATGGAGACCAATTTCAAAGCTTTAGACGCCCAAGTTACGGTCATGAGGCAAGAGGTGACTTCAATAAGAGTCACTCAACTTGATGAGGTTGAAAGGAGTAAGAGGATGGAAAAGCAAGCAACATCGATGATGGAGCTATTGGAGAGCTTCCAGGAGCATCAAATCGCTCAAGGGGTGACTTGGCCCCGACCGCCCCCATCATAGCTTGGAATGTTTGTAAGTGTAATTTAAATTAATTATTTATCTTTCCCTCCAAATTTATTTTAGAATTTATTTTCTAAAATAAGTTTGGAGGAGGGGGGTAGGATAATGAATTTAAATTACTTTCATTTCATGTCTTGCTACTTTTCTTTATTCTCTTGTCTTTAGTTTCCTTGCCTTTGTCTCTATTACTTGGGTTGATTGGTTTAAAAGAGTGACTTGGTGTTATTTTTGTGGATTGCTTGTGAAAGTTTGATTGGGATGCATTTGATTTGAGATGTGGAAGAAATTTGTTTGAATGAGGAATTTGATTTGGAGGTGGTTTTTGAATGATGGATTTGTTGGAAATTTATTTTGGTCATTGTTGGTTTGTTTTATTATTTTGAAATTTGTTTGAAGGTTTGTTACTTTGTTTTGTTGCCTTGTGGAGGTTGAATAGGGGTTAAATGGTGAAATTTGTTTGAGAGTGGTTTTGGTGATGATTTTGAGTTTGATGAGCTTAATAGATAGAAATTTCTTCTTTGGTTTGTTGAATTGTTGAAGTGAGCTCATAATGGAGAATTTTTGGGGAAAGTTTTGAAAACTTGAATGTTTGAATTGGGTGCTTGCATGCTTGAGTGCGAAAGCACTTGTTGATTTGATCAACTGCTTTTGGGTGAGATGCCAATGATTGATGCTAAAATTGGTGACATTTTTAAAATTTCTCAAATTAAAGTCAAGCATGATTAGGATCACTTCACTTGAATAGCTTGGAATGATTGATCTTAGGCACTTAGACTCTAGGCAAAAAGCTTGTGAGGATTTTGAGCCTAAAAACTATGCCTCTTACATAGTTAATATCCTTTCATGTGAGCTTGATCTTGCATTACATTTTATTTTCTAGAACTTAATTATCTTGATACTCATGTTAGAAGTGCTATATGTGTGCATAATTAGGAGATGATCTTAGGCCATCATTGTATAACCTATAATCCCTAAACACTAACCTATCCTTCATTACCATTGTTGTCCCATTTTGAGCCTTATAGAGTCTTTTCTTCTTAAACCGGATGATAGGGGGTGAAGGATGGTTAAGGGAACCTTGGTGAAAGTTGAAAAGTTATGAAGAATGGTGGGTGATGGTGAAGGGTTTTGAGATTTGCTTTGAGTTGAAAGAACACTCCTATAAGCTCAAATGTTAGAAAAGAATAAGAACAAAGTTCTTAGAAAAAAAAACAGAGAGAGAGAGAGAGTAAGAACAAAGTTCTTACAAGAAAAAGAAAAGAAAGAGAAAGAATAAGTGCATAAGGGAGTGTTTCTTTTGATATGATGAGATTTGGTAGAAGTTTGGGGTTTCATTTGATAAAAAAAAAAGGGTTGGATAAGATGGAAGATGAATAAATTCATACTTAGAAAGGTGAAGAAAGGAGGTGAAGGAGCTTAGATGAAAATTTAAGTCACTTAGCCTAAAATTTCCTACCTTAACCAATGTCCCTACATTACAAGTTTAAGAAAGACCTTTTTGATCTTAATGTGTGCATGTATTGTAGCATTGGAAACTTGAGTTGATAGGCAAGCCTATGGTTAAAGTTGTGTATTGCATGATTTCGATGAGTGATTACCCTATATTGAGTGATCGAGTGATACACACTTCTTGTGAGATCTAGGGTTGAATGTTCTTGAGTGATTGAGTTCTAGGCTAGGATAGTGATTGATCTTATGAATGTTTGGCTTGACTTGATAATTTCCTTGAACTAAAATGGTTTTTGAAAGTGAAATGAGGCATCAATGAACTCGAAATGCACACCTCATACGTGTTAAGTGTTTTGATTGTTCGTTCCATTGTTTTGCTAGGGTTTCTTAACTTGTAGCATACTTTGTACTTTTCTCGATTTCTCTCGGTTTTCGATCTATTTTTGTAGGAATTGGAAGGAGCATTGAAGTATCTAAGGATCAAGGGCCGGAAATGGGGAATAAACGAGAGTAAGAAGGTAGAAACTCGAGTTAGAAAGTTGGCTCGGTCGAAGAACGAAGAAAACCGGAAAGAGAAAGGAAAAGGGAGAAGACCGGTCAAAGCAAGGAAGACTGGCGGTCTACCCAGCGGTCTGACAGACCGCCGGCCAACCTTGCCAAACCGCCGCCAATTACAGCTTCTTCGGCGGTCTTTCCCGGCATTCTCACAGACCACCGGCCACTCTGACAGACCGCCGGGTTCCCTTCTTCACAGACCGCCGGTTCGGCGCTACATTCACTTATGACCGAGTTTAGCTTGTCCAAACTCGGTCCAACTCGTCCCAAAACTCATTTTTATGTATTTAACCCCTAAATCTTCCCCAATTAGGAATTCTTGAGCATGAACATTCATATTAAAACCCTAGAAATATTTCCCTCTTTCTACTTTGGTGTTTTGCTCAATTGTTGAAGATTTACTTTAAAGATTTGAAGATCCTTCCACTATTTTGTTCTATTTTGAATTCTCCATCTTTTGATTATGGTTTCATCAATTTCTTATGGTTTATTTTTCTTAATCATGTCTAGCTAATTTCTTTTGTGATTCCAATTATATGTAGATTAGGGATAAGTGATGGGATTAGGCTTGATCTATGAATTTACCTTCTAATTTCATGTTCATTTCTCTTAGGGCTATGTTTTATTATGTAATTCTACTTGATCACCATAGTTGCATATGAAGTGTTTGATCTAATGCTTAGGAGGCTTAGATTAGATGCTAGAAAATAAGAGATTTGCATGGTAGAGATAGAAGGGCTAAAGAACTCCATAAGCTATTGGGAGTTAATGAATTGTTTGATATCTTAGTAGGAGTTGAGCCTTTCATTAATCTACTTGATTTCATTACAATAAGAGTTGAGTGAATCATACTTAGGAGGTTTCCCACATGAAATTGGATTAAAATGGCTAATTCTAGTTAAAGTCTTATATCCCTACACTACTAGAAATTTCTACATACATAACACGACATAGATAACGGTTTTTTAAGGAAACCATTATGTATGAGCGTCGTTTTAGTATACATAACGGCTTTAAGTAAAATCGTTATCTATGTTGGTATTACATTATAAATAGATAACAGTTATTGTATAACCGTTATGTATATAGAAATAAAACCGTTATTTATATATTTAAAAATTTAAAAAATATTAAATTGAAATCCAAATTTACTTTAAAAAAAAAATTAAAAATACACGGATCATTAAATTTACATCAATTTAGTCTTCCACGAAAATTCCCCCTTCTCCTTCAATTCAGTCTTCCATGAAAAGAGCAAAGCATCGACGACGAAGGTAGCTGATCGATCTTATTTCCGCAAGGTTGTTTAATGCACGAAAACTGAGAATTAATGAACACGAAAAGGAACACAAAGGATTTACGTGGTTCGATCTATTGTGATAGATCTACGTCCACGGAACGAAAGTGTGTATGGATCTTATTGAGAGAATACGTATAGCTTGTACAAAGATTGTCCTCCCCTCTCCATCTATTCTAAACCCCTATTTATAAGTATCTACACATGGAATTCGACTAACATTACAAGTCTTTTCCTACTAGGACTCTTTGGCTTGATCTCCCCCTTTACTGGATAAACACCGAGCTTCTATATCTCTTGGAGCTTGAATTGTAGTCGATGCAAGAGTTGCCTTGGTGTAGAAGTCTCTTTGAAGTAGGTTGTAGCTGACTGGGCCGAGCTGCATAGGGCTTTAGTTGGGCCGAGCTGCGTTGGCCGAGCTTAACTGTCAGGGGCCCAATTATATTGGGCTCGATGCTTGGGCCTAGTAGCTAGGCCATATCCTATCACATCCCCCCCCCCAAAAAGATATAGAAGTGAGGGTGTGACTCGGGGTAGAAAGTTGAACTAGGAGTATTGAAAGTGCATTGCCCCGTCGAAAATTAGATTTCGACGAAGTCGGAATGCTTGCCACCTCGTTAAGACGAGGTGGGTATAAAATTTGCATTGCCCCTTCGGAAATTGGATTTCGACGAGGTCGGAATGCTTGCCACCTCGTTAAGACGAGGTGGGTATGAATTTTGCATTGCCCCCTCAGAAATTAGATTTCGACAAAATCAGAATGCTTGCCACCTCGTTAAGACGAGGTGGGTGTAAAATTTGCATTGCCCCTTCAGAAATTGGATTTCGACGAAGTCGGAATGCGTACCGCCATGTGATGACGAGGTTGAACGAAATTTCGCGTTGCCCCTTCGGAAATTAAATTTTGACGAAGTCGGAATGCGTACCGCCATGTGGTGACGAGGTCGAACGAAATTTCGCATTGCCCCTTCGGAAATTGAATTTCGACGAAGTCGGAATGCGTACCGCCTCGTTAGGACGATCACGTGATGTGTCAGTGATGAGCGGGGGTCCAGCACTGATGAATCCTGGCTTTTATTTATTTAGTTGTTTTATGTTATATTTTGATTGGGCTCAGACTTTGTTTTATTTTGTAAGTAGTAAGTCTAATAGTTAGTAATTATTTAATTTAATTTAATTGTAGCCCAATTGTCACAACATGTTAGGTGACGAATTGGCTCAAGTAGGCCCATCAGTATTTTCGAACCCTTGTAGTATTTAGGTCTTGGAGAAACACTATTCACGCAGACATCTTTGAATCAGAAATCTTATTGATCGATTTGTCTCCATCGTGCTTTGGTTCACGATTTTTCACTTTCGTTCTTGGTAGAGTTTGATTGTTGACGACTTCAAGCTTGAATTCAATCGACTCGTTCATGATATCTCGTAGTATCCGGGTTAGTCGAGCCACAAGATTGCTTGTCAAACGCGTTTCGTATCCTTGTAGATTCGGGGTTCGTTTCTGGTAATTTCTATCCTTGTTTATTTTTGAGTTTTTCGTTCATCCATTGTTTATTCCTTCGTTCTCATCCCTTCATCATCATACCCATCGTCCCTACCACCATCAGATCCCTGAAAACCCGTAGTTTAATCCTAGATCCGTTTTTGAAACCCTAGTTCTGTCCCGAAACTGACCACCGTGCAAAATCGAAAAATACTCGTGCGTTTTCGCTGAATTTTGGATATGTTCTTCATAACCCTAAGTTGTAACTCGTGTTAAAATTTGAGCTTAATCGGAATTGAATTGCTTAGGTTTCTGTCGACGTCTATTCAGTGTATTTGTGGGTAGAATTTTCAGGGAATTTCCATTCGATTGTTCATAGTTATATTTGGATTGAATCTTTCATGTCTGACGTTGTTCGATTCTCAGCTTCCGCGTATTGTGATCGCATCAGTCAGTTACATTAAATGCGCCGTTTGGGGTCCCGATAAAGTAGGCGCGTGCGTGTTAGAGTTGGAGTGAAGAGGCGGAAAGTTACTAAAACTTCTTTCAGACGCCACAACAATTTCATTTTGAAATTTCAAAACCCTAAAAATTTTCGGCACTCCATCTTCTACATTCTCGCTTGCAAAATCGTCGTTGGTGATATACCAGAACCCAGTGAATTCTCTATTGTGGCCATAGTCGTCCATCGCCATAAAAGTAAGTTTCCATGGCTTCTGCTTCTTTTATTTGCGAATTAAGCGGTAGTAGTAGTCAAGATTCTGGCGAAAGGTCTACGTCGCCGCCGGTATCACATTCGCCGGAAAATATAAATGTGGATGTATATACTGTAGAGTCGGACGTTTCCGCAAAATGTAGGGTAGTTTTTGCTTCTCCCTTTGATTCAGTCGGAACCGTCTCCAAATTCTCTTCAACTCTAGATTCATCTGCAATGCTGAAGATTGCGAGAAATTATTTATTTCCTGATTGGATAGAGATGCTAGTTCCTCGGCCGGACGATAGGGCATCCAACCCTCCGGTCGGCTTCGTAACTATCTACGAAGATTGCTTAAGCCATGGTCTTCGTCTTCCCCTTCCCCCTGTTTTTGCCGATCTTCTTCGGAAGTTCGGCATTCCTTTAGCTCAAATAACGCCGAACTCGTTTAGGCAGCTTATCGGTTTAGGCATAATCAGTAGCCGTCACGAGGTCAGCCTGTCAGTAGAGCTGATCCTAAAATATTACCAATTTAATTCATTTAACGGGTGGTACTACTTGACACCCCGTCTTGACTTTAAAGTGAAGACGAAGTCAAAAATCCCGAACTGGCAGTCTAAGTTCTTTTTTTGCCGGTTCGGTGAGGTCCCACATTTTGTATAAAATGTGGGTAAGTTGAGGAACCAAGGCACCGAAGAGAAATTCGGTGCTCTTGAGGGTGTGTTAACGGGTCTCGTCGATGAAGATTTCACCGAGGCCGATCTTGCAAGGGCGGGTCTGAGCCCTTATGATCCAGACTCCATGGTTGAGCCGGTGAAGGGTGAGGCTCCACATGGTCTGTTTTTATCTTGTTGTTTGATGTCATGTAATTGTGATATGGCTTCTACTGTTTGTCTGCAGTGAAGCTACTCGGTAAGAAGAGGATGAGATCCAGCTCGACTGAAAAGCCATCATCCGAGGCGTCCTCGGAGCGAACCGAGAGCGGACTGATCTCATCACCAATGGAATCCCTTCCAGAGCGACCTCTCATTCGTAAAAAGAAACAGCAGAAGTTGGTTGTTGTTGTTACAAACGAAGAGGAGGATTGCGCTGTTACTGCAGTTCAGTCGTCTCGTGGTGTGGGAGGCCAGGGTTTTGGAGAACTGGTGAATCGGAGACGGCCATTTCCCGAGGTAACATCATATGCCTTCGTCTAAACTTCGGCACCTCCCCCTTTTGTTTTATTTATTATTTTTTAACTAATATATGTTGATGTAGGGTACCGAGGATATGGTGACGAGGCTGAGTGATCTAGCCTCGGAATTGAGTGGTTTCCTGACCTCCGGGGTCGATCGGTACAACGAGATGGCCCAGGCTCACCGTAACCTGGAAAATGAAAAGGGCGGCCTCGCCAACCAATTGGCTGTGACCGAAGCCAAACTGGTTGCGGAGCGAGCTGCTACCGAGGCGGCTAAGACAGAGGCGATCTTGTTGAGGGCTGAGGTGGAGGCGATGAGGCGACGCGAGGCTGAAATGGTGGCCGGGCAAGGGCCTCTGCTTCGTGTTGGAACTGCTGCTTGAAAGCATTCCTTTTTCCTACAGGATCTTCGAATTGGATGTGATAATTTAAATGCAACTAAATCATATAATCGAGTTCAGAATGTTATACCTCAGATCTGTGCCGACGGAGTAATCTACAGGTCTAGATTACTGGGGTGTGATCCCTTCCTCGAAGTTCTTCGACTGTGTGGGCATCTAGGAACTTTGGAACCAGGAATTCTCCCTCTGCAGAATGGCGTCTCTCATAGTGCAACACTTAGGTTTTTGAGAATTTCCTCCTCCTTATTTATAAGAGGAGGGGGCGCCACTTTCCTTGTCCACTAAGTCACGGGCTTTAATCAATTAAAGCCCGGTTTAGTTAATAATTACTGGAATAAATTCTAATTAAATATAATTAGAATTAATCCTAATTATTATAAGGAAAGTAATATATAATTATTAAATTAATTATGTAATTCCTTAACTAAGAATAAATCTTAATTAATTAGATATTAATTTATTCCATAATTATATAATTAACCAGAGTACAATTATTGAGATCAGATGAACACTAAAAGAGGAAACTGGCGTCCCTTACACTACAGTAGGCACCACATTACTGGGCTCAAGCCCATAATGCCTCTTTTTAGTCCAAAACTGATATCCCTCAATAATACCTTGAATTCCTTTCCTGAAGAGCTCTTGGGCCACCCCAGGGATCTATGTACCAGACAGAGTTTAGCCTTACCTAATGAATAACCATGATCAACCCAGAACATTTATTTCATTAGAGCTGTGATGCATTCCACTAAAGAATCACAACTGAATCACCACTCTGTCCCAATTTGTAGATTGGGGCTGATACTTTATTTAGAGCTATCCCCGTGTTTAATGACTCCGATATCCATTAATTAATTAGAGCTCCTCTGACTGCTCATAATTAATTAACATCTTATTCTCCTCAAGTAGTACCCGTTCACCCCTTATTATTATACCTGAACTTAATCAGCATGCATGACTTGGTATAATAAACCTTGTGAACTCCCTGAGGGGATATCTCTCAACCTAATACGGACACAGTGTCTCGATATAACTAATTAGACATACTATGTGCCCTCATGTTACCCAAGATGCAAGTCATCAGGGATGCTGCGATAGACCCTTAGCTATACAAGTCAAAGTAACAGTGAACAACACATATATCTCTAATAGCATATCGAGATTAAGATCATATCTCTAAATCCCGAGATCTCTAGTTCTTCACCTATTGCTAGGGTCAGTATCAGAAGAACCTTATCTCACTCGATCCTGTCAATACGTTCCACCGTACCAACATAACTAGCGACTGAGACCCGCCACTATCGTTATGTTGCAGTCTAAACCGATAGTTTTCCCAAGCTATCTCGACTGTGACACTGTTTATATCTCATAATTATTGTTGAACGCTGCGTGATCTCCCTGACACCCGAGCCGTCCACGTGTTCTAAAACATGAGATATAGGGCTTATTCTTATTAATATATTTATTCAGATAGGTGATTGTTACCAGTGGAATACATGTCATATATACTAAAACACGTTTTTGCTTTAGCTATATACAACAACCCAACACTTTGGGCGTATACAGAGCGACTCTTCCGGTCTGAAAAGTTCTTAGAACTTGCCGGGCAGGTGGCTTCGGTTCTGAACGCTCGTGCGGTCAGTGACACTATCGACGGCATTGCTGCTGATATGCCGGACTTGGATAAATCCAAGTACGGTTATCAGGAGATGTCAGATGAGGTCGTATACCGCATGTATGCCGAGGCTTTACTGAAAAGTATCCAAGGTATCCCTCTGTTGGATAGCTTGGCCTCGGCATCCACTTTTTTAACTACCGAGGCAGTTCAAAATTGCCCGGTCGACCGGGATGACGAGCTGGAAGAGGTGATCGCTAACCTCCACCGCACTGCGGAGACCGAGGTGCAGGATGCTGGCCACGAAGAAGTGGAAGCTGAGAAGAATAAGGAGGCTGAAGTCAGGGGCGAGGATGAAACCGCTCCGGCTAATGATGAAGCTCGTTGTGAGGACGAAGAGAATGCCGGAGTGGTCAGTTGATCACCCTTTTTCAATATTTCTCCTTTTTTTTTTTTTTTTTTTTAGCATGTACTTCGTCATCAGTAGGATGGCGCATTTTGCTGAAGTAATGAAAACTTTATTTCTTATTAGAAATTCGTTTCCCTTTTGTGTCTTCTTCTTCTCCAAAACTTTTCGATGCATCTCCGTATATAGCTCAAATCAATAACTTATTGCGGGCTCTTGAAGCTAAGAATGTCAAAGCTCTTCGTTGGAGAGACCAAGCTAACCATATCCAGAACGAGGCCGACGTGAGACTTAGAGCCGCTCAAATCCGAAATGACGAGCTTCAAGCTCGGCTCCTAAAGCTTGGAGATAAGTATGATGCCATGAAGGAAGAATCTAGAAAGATCGCCGAGGAGCATGCTGAATATGAGGCCATTGTCCGCCGAAACGGCGGGAAAACCATTGCTGAAGTAGATGCAAAGGTAACAGAAATCACAGCCCGGTGTAAGGATTACCAAGAAAGATACGGGGCGGACTCCTGGCAACTCCAAGATCAGATGGTCGAGCTGAAGCGAATAGCTGGTATGTACGATGTGATTCTAGCTCGGTGTCCGAAATTGGCTGCTCGACTGGGAAAGGACTCTCATCCTTCAAGTTCGTCCACTACCACTGATCCCTCGAGATAGTCGACTCCCGCGGATCGATCAGACATGAGATTTACGCGGCACTCTAAAGAGTTTTATGAACAAGAACGGCAAAGATTGGCTCGACGAGGTCGAGGTCGGAGTCTTCAACCGGGTAGGGGTCGGAGTCGAGGACGAGGTAGTGGTGAACGAGGTCAAGGCCGCTTCAATATAGATGATGTTTTAAATTTCAACTCTGGCGGTGATTTTCCTACAAGATGGCTTAGTTTTAGCAAACCCAAGCCTTCGAGTTCGTCTTAATCACCATGTATTGTACTTTTCCATTTTTGAAATAAAACGGAATTCTCTGTACTCATATTAGCCTTTTACCTTGTTTTTAACATAGATATATTTCCTTGCATTATACAGAGGTAGGCCATAATGAGCATTACCTCATCAAAAGACGAGGTTTAGGGTTGAGTAGCCCAACTTCATCAAAGATGAAGTGTAGGATTTAATTAGCACGACCTCGTCGTCCGACGAGGTTTAGGCTTGGAGTAGCACGACTTCGTCAAAGGCGAAGTTTAGGCTTTAATTAGCACGACCTCGTCGTCCGACGAGGTTTAGGCTTGGAATAGCACGACTTCGTCAAAGACGAAGTTTAGGCTTTAATTAGCACGACCTCATCGTCCGACGAGGTTTAGGCTTGGAATAGCACGACTTCATCAAAGGCGAAGTTTAGGCTTTAATTAGCACGACCTCGTCGTCCGACGAGGTTTAGGCTTGGAATAGCACGACTTCGTCAAAGGCGAAGTTTAGGCTTTAATTAGCACGACTTCATCGTCCGACGAGGTTTAGGCTTGGAATAGCACGACTTCGTCAAAGACGAAGTTTAGGCTTTAATTAGCACGACCTCGTCGTCCGACGAGGTTTAGGCTTTTCTCTGTTTTGTACAAAGGCCGTATCTTTGTTTTTAACCGAGGTGGTGCCTCCTTGTTTTAAACAAAAGTACTTCTTCCTGGCTTTTAACAAAGGTGGTTCCTTCGTTTTAAGCCCAGGCAGTTTGAACTTCTATTTTTAACAAGGTTAGGTCGGTACGCGCGCGTTTAGAATTTACCCCCAATGTGGAGTTTATTAAATTACCCTCGTCAGGGTTTTAGAATAAAAGATCAAAATACTAAGCATAAGTGGAATAGAGAGACATGCAAGATATGATATGCAAGGATTTAAACGAATAATAAAGGAAAAATAAAACTTTATTGATAAAAAAAACCGAAAAAAGAAAAACAGCTGACAAGACGACCTGACTCTTGACACCTACGACTTTAAATGAACTGATCCTAGACATTACTCTCATCCACTTATACAAAGTATTTTTTTAAATGATTAATGTGCCATGTGCGGGGTAAGGGCTCACCGGATAAATGGGCAAGCTTGTACGACCCTTTGCCGAGGACTTTTTCAACTCGGTATGGTCCTTCCCATGTGGCTTCAAGCTTGCCGAGCCTTTCCGCTTTACTGACCTCGTTATTCCGAAGTACAAGGTCGCCTACTTGGAATTGTTGGTACTTCACCCTTTGGTTGTAGTACCGAGCTACTTGTTGCTTGTACTTGGCTTCTCTTATGTAGGCGAGCTCTCATTTTTCTTCCAGCAGATCCAGTTCGGTTCGGAGGTCTTCCTCGTTGACTTCGGCTGTGAAGTTGATAGTGCGCGGGCTCGGCAGGCCTATCTCTACCGGGATCACTACTTCGGTTCCGTACACCAAACTATAAGGTGTTTCACCGTTTGAGGTCCGGGGAGTTGTTCGGTACGACCATAGGACTTGGGGTAAATTTGCTGCCCAATCTCCTTTGGCTTTGTCGAGGCGGGTTTTGAGTCCCTTGATGATCGTTCTGTTCGTAACTTCGGTTTGGCCGTTCGCTTGAGGATGAGCTACCGAAGTGAACTTTTGGTGAATGTGAAGCCCTTCACACCATTCTCTGAATGTCCGATCAGTGAATTGCGTTCCATTATCCGAAATGAGGATGCGAGGTACACCGAAGCGGCAAACCACATTCTTCCATACGAAGTTAAGGGCGTTCTTGCTTGTGATCTTTGCCAAGGGCTCAGCTTCGACCCACTTAGTGAAGTAGTCGATGGCTACGATGAGGAACTGGAGTTGTCCGGGAGCTTTATCAAATGGTCCGACGATGTCAATTCCCCATTGCACGAACGGCCACGGGCTTCGCATGCTTATGAGGTCGGTTTGAGGTAATCTCGGCACCGTCCCATGGATTTGACATTTTGGGCACCTTTTGACTAGTTCGACTGCGTCTTGAAACATTGTAGGCCAATAGTAGCCCCAGCGCATGACCTTTTTTGACAGTGCTCGAGCTCCAATATGGCTTCCACATGACCCTTCATGAACTTCGCTTAACGCATAGTTTGCTTGGTTCGGCCCGACACATCTTAGGAGAGATTGAAGGTATGACTTTCTATACAGAATTCCTTCTTATAGAACGTACTTTGGTGACTTGCTTAAGATCTTTCTTGCCTCAAGCTTGTCACTAGGTAGCTCGCCCTTCTCTAAATAATTCCGAAGAGGAGTCATCCAATTCGGTGCTTCATCATCAATTACGAGGCCGACCTCGGCTTCTTCTATACTTCGGTGTTTGATTCCTTCCATTGGAGAGCTTGTTGACGAGGATGCCAATTTGCTTAAAGCATCAGCTCGGGTATTTGCTCCTCTTGGGATTCGTACCAACTCGAAGTAGGTGAAGCTTTCTTGCAGACTCTTAGCTTTTTGGAGATACTTCTTCATTCTGTCGCCCTTTGCCTCGTATGTGCCGAGCATATGGTTAACTATGACTTGGGAGTCACAGTAGACTTGTACAGCTCGTACTTGAAGGCTTTGAGCGAGGCGAAGTCCTGCAATTAAGGCTTCGTACTCCACTTCATTATTTGTGGTAGGGAAGTCGAACCGAAGTGCATAGGTTATCTTCTGCTCATCTGGACTGAGAAGTATGATGCCTGCACCGCTTCCTGATTTTCCAGAAGCCCCGTCTACGTATACCTTCCAACAGTCTTTGGGCGGTTTACTTGTGGGTTCGGCTCCGACAATATCCGAGGCGGCATCGGGTGGCTTCGGTGCTTCCGTAAACTTAGATTCCACAAGGAAGTTAGCTAAGGCTTGGCCTTTGATAGCACTGCGTGGACAGTAGCTGATGTCATGCTCACCTAGCTCGACTGCCCATTTCGCAATTCTCCCCGAAGCTTCAGGCTTCAATAGCACTTGTCGAAGTGGGAGGTCAGTGAGGACCTGTATAGGATGTGCCTAGAAATAAGGTCATAGCCTCCTCGCTGTATTTACTAACGCTAGTGCGATCTTCTCTAATGGCTGATACCTCGTCTCTGGTCCTTTGAGTGCTCAGCTGATGAAGTAGACCGGGAGTTGCCGACGTTTCTCTTCACGCACTAGGACTGCACTTATAGTCTCATCCGAAGCCGCGAGGTATAGGGATAGAATCTCACCTTCATGCGGGACTGACAAAGTTGGAAGCTTGGAGAGGTATTTTTTCAGGTCGGCAAACGCTAATTTTTGTTCCTCTTCCCATTTAAAAACTGGGTTCTTCTTAAGAATCTTGAAGAACGGGAGTTGCTTCTCTGCCGCTTTCGAGAGGAACCGACTAAGGGCAGCTAGGCAGCCCATCAATTTGTGCACGTCGTGAATCTTCTCTGGAACTTTCATTTCTTGGATAGCTCGGACCTTGGACGGGTTAGCCTTTAATCCTTCTTGAGAAACCCAGCATCCTAAAAATTTTCCGGATCGGACCATAAAGGTGCACTTTTCAGGATTCAGCTTCAAGTTAACTTTCCGAAGGAGGCCGAGGACGATCTTGAGATCGTCGACACAGGTGGCTGGCTCTTTGCTTTGACGACGATGTCATCCACATATACTTCCACATTTTTACCGATGTGGGGCTCAAATATCTTGTCCACCATTTTGTGATAAGTAGCTCCAGCATTCTTTAGTCCGAATGGCATTTTCTTATATGCGAAGACACCGAAGTCAGTGATGAAAGCTGTCTTTGGTGCGTCTTCGTCACTCATCAAGACTTGGTGATATCCTTTATACAGATCTAAGAAACTGAAAACCTTGTGGCCGACCAGAGCCTCGACTTTCTTGTCGATGCTGGGGAGAGGATAACAGTCTTTGGGGCAGTGTTTATTTAGATCGGTGTAGTCAATACACATTCGCCAACCTCCTCCTTGTTTCTTCACCATCACCAGGTTAGCAATCCACGTCGGATACTTGACCTCGAAGAGTATTCGTGCCTCTAACAGTTGGTGCACTTTGTCATGTATGACCTGGTTCCGGTCTACTGCGAATACCCGCTGCTTTTGCCGGACTGGCTTTACTCCGGGGTCAATGTTCAGCCGGTGTGTGATAACATCTGGTGAAACTCCGGTCATGTCGAGTGGTGACCAGGCGAAGACATCTTTATATTCCCGAAGTAGTTGGACAATTTGCTTGTGAAGTTCGGCTCCTCCAGCGAAGCCAACCTTAACAACCTTAGTTGGGTCGTTTTCGTACACTACAACAGCTCCTACTGGCTCGTAGAATGCAGAATTGTCTTCCAACACTTCGGATTTCTATAATTGCTATGCTTGCGGATGTTGAGGTGTCCCAACACCTCGTAGGGCGATCTGCATGCACTCCTTCGCCCTTTTCTGGTCACCGTGAACTATAATTACCCCATTCTTTGATGGAATTTTGATCGTTAGGTGGTACGCCGAGCATATTGCCTTCATTGCAACCAACCAATCTCTTCCTAGGATGATGTTATAGGGGGAGTTCGCCTTCACGACAAAAAAACTGACGAGCTTAGTGGATGACAATGGGTGCTTACCCACTGTCACTGGGAGTTGAACTATCCCTTCGGTTTGCGTCTCTTGTTGGACGAAGCTTCTAAGGGGAATTGGTGTTGGTGTTAAACGAGCTTATTCGACCCCTAACTTCTCAAAGCAATCCTTAAAGAGTACGCTTACCGAGGCCCCACTGTCGATGAAGATTCGCTGGACGAGCTTATTAGCCACCACTGCCTCAATCACAATAGCGTCTTGGTGATGAGACGGGACTTAGCATTGAAGAGACCAATCGGGACTTGCAGCTCGGAGGAGCAGTGACGAGGTCGAGAGCCAAGAAGCTGCAAGGTTATTTGCAATGCTACATTTCGAAGAGATTGGCAAATGATGGAGTCGAATTTCATCAATACAAGTTGGTGAATTTAACAAGTGTTGAAGATGAAGATTTGGACGTCCATCATTGAAGAAAAGGAAGACAAGTCCAAGAAAACAAATTTTCTTATATTTTATTTGGGCTTAAAAACTTTGTATTTATTTTTAATTTAGTTTAGTCCAATTATCACAACATGTTTAGGTGATTAATTGGCCTAGTTATATTTAATTAAGGAGTCCGAAATTATCAAGCCCAAGCCTTGCTAATTTCGAAAACCTACCTAGCTTAGGAATTAGATTAGTATTTATGTTAATTTTCGTTCATACTTTGAGACAGACTTGATTGAATGCAAAAACAGCTTTACGCTATTCTCTTGTCTCACACAACAAATCGATTCTTCGGTAGAGTTTGATATTGGCGATTTCAAACTTGAATTCATCGACTCGTTCATGATATCTCATAGTATCCGGGTTAGTCGAGCCATGAAGATTGCTCCATAAACGCGTTTCGGATTCACGTAGATCCGGGGTTCGTTTCGGGTAAGATTCACAATTTGTTTCCGTTTGAATTCTGCAATTCGTGTTCTTTTCGTTTCCAGCCATTCATCATCGTTCATATATCATAAATATCCATCCTACATCGATCCTGTAGCTATTCCATCCCAGAAAAGCCTTAGATTAATTTCAGATCCGTTTTTGAAACCCTAATTGGTCCTGAAAATCCCCACCGTGACAAATTGAAAACTACTTGTGCATTTTCGCTGAATTTTGGATATGTTCTTCATAACCCTAAGTTGTAACTCGTGTTAAAATTTGAGCTTAATCGGAATTGAATTGCTTAGGTTTCTGTCGACGCCTATTCAGTGTAATTGTGGGTAGGATTTCAGAGAATTATCATTCGATTTTCGTAGTTATTATTTAGATTGAATCTTTCGTATCTGACGTTGTTCGATTCGTAGCTTCCGCATATTGTGATCGCATCACTTGGTGAGGTATCATTGGTGGCACCGGGTCCTTCTCTGAGAAGGTAATGACCTCATCTTTTTTGAACCTTTTCTGTAAAGGCTCGTCTGTAGAGGGACTTATGGCCTCGGCCTTGAGCGACGACTTCGTTGCTCCTTGTGGGAGCCCGGTAATAGCGGTGACGACTCCGTCGATCCGGGGTTGATCTTCGTCTCCCTCCTCATGATCAGGCCTGGGCTTTTTGTCGACATGGGGGGCGCAATTGTTCCCTCCTCGGTTTCTGCGCTTTCCCCTACCCTGTGGTCGGGCATCATATTGGCCGCGACTTTGGTACTTTCTGAACGTACCGTCACGTACCAGGTGCTCAATATCCGCAGCTAGCTCCCTGCAGTCTTCCGTGTCATGGCCGTAGTCCTCATGGAATCGGCAGTATTTATCCTTAGACCGGCGTCTTGACCCACCACGTGACATGGGCTGAGGTCTCTGAAACAGGTTGGTATGAAGCTCATAAATCTCCGTCCTCGGCTTTGTCAGTGGCATGAATTGGGTCTTCTCCGAAGTTTGCCGAGGTCCAGGTCGGGATTTAAGGGGGCCTCGCTGCAGTCTATCTAAGGCACTTCGGCAGCTCTGACTTCGGTCATTGCGCTCTTCTTTCCTCCGATCGGATGGTTCAGGCTTATCAGCCTTGCGCTTCTTCCTATCCGCTTCATCTGCTCGTGCAAAATGATCCGTGATGCTCCACAGCTGCTTCGACGTCCGTGGCTCTTCCCTGATGATCTCCTTGTAGAGAGCACCCGATTGGATGGCACTCTGGAAGACTGAGATAAGGACTTCGTCGGTCAAACGATCGACTTTCAGGCTTTCCTCGTTAAACCTAGTCATAAAGTCACTTATTGATTCTCCTCGTCTCTGCCTAATGGAAAGAAGTTGGGCCGGGGTAGTTTTTACCTCGGCTTTCTGGAAAAATCTGCGTTCGAAAGCTTCGAGTAGGTCTGCGTATGATCCGATACTGCATGAAGGCAGGCTATTGAACCAACTACGAGTGTTATCGACAAGCAGTTTAGGGAATACCTTACACATGTAGGTATCCTCACTAAGACCTTGATTCATCATATTATATTGGTATTGGGATAGGAAATTGCTCGGATCGCATGAGCTATTGTAAGGCTTGATAGGAGGTACTCGATACTTCTCAGGGAGAGGAGTGTAGAGTATATAGTTGGTGAAGGGAGTAGAGATCTTGCTGTAAACAGTAAATCTCCCTCCTCGGTGATCATCGTCACGCCGAGGTGAAGCAATGTGATGACGAGGTGGGGTGATGGTACGGCGAGGTGAAGGTCTGTAGTTTTCTCGGCGTTTATCATCGAACCTCCTTTGACGAGGTGCCGCTGTCTCGTGCACCCACAATTTGGATGCTTTAAGAATCGTGTTGCTGATGGGAATGGGATGTAGCTCCACGTTCTCCATGCTGTATTCCAGCTCTTTGTTGGTTGACGAATTATAGGAATTCTGGGCCTTTATATGCAAGGAAACTCTTCACTGCGTCTTCGAGTTCATGCGGCTGAAGCTTTGGAATCTCCTCTTCGTCATGGCCACTGTTATGACCTTCTTAGCTGGGGTGGAGTGGTTTGCCGAACTGGTCCACCAAGGTGTCTCCCACATGCCCTTCTGGAGTCTGTACACGTTCTTTCCCGGGGCGTTTTCGATTGGAGCTGGGGGGCTGGCTGGAGGCCTCGGCAGATTCATGAGGGGTTTGCTGGGCGTTTTTACGCTGGGCTTCCTTCTCCTTAGCAGCGGCAGCGGCAGCCTCGGCGGCAGACTTATTAGCGGCAGTAGTAGATCGTGTTGATTTCCGGCCATCGTGATTACAGCAAAACTTGCAAAATTTGATCGAGATTTACAGGTTTGATGTTCCCACAGACGGCGCCAATGATCGATCTTATTTCCGCAAGGTTGTTTAATGCACGAAAACTGAGAATTAATGAACACGAAAAGGAACACAAAGGATTTACGTGGTTCGATCTATTGTGATAGATCTACGTCCACGGAGCGAAAGTGTGTATGGATCTTATTGAGAGAATACGTATAGCTTGTACAAAGATTGTCCTCCCCTCTCCATCTATTCTAAACCCCTATTTATAAGTATCTACACATGGAATTCGACTAAGATTACAAGTCTTTTTCCTACTAGGACTCTTTGGCGTGATCTCCCCCTTTACTGGATAAACACCGAGCTTCAATATCTCTTGGAGCTTGAATTGTAGTCGATGTAGGAGTTGTCTTGGTGTAGAAGTCTCTTTGAAGTAGGTTGTAGCTGACTGGGCCGAGCTGCATAGGGCTTTAGTTGGGCCGAGCTGCGTTGGCCGAGCTTAACTGTCAGGGGCCCAATTATATTGGGCTCGATGCTTGGGCCTAGTAGCTAGGCCATATCCTATCAGTAGTCGAGGGCGAGGAGCAGCAACGGCAGCAATTTCTCTGTAATTATGGCTTCTTGAAATTTTTGTTTCGTTAATAATCTGAATTGAGTCGTTGTATTGGGAATTTCAGTTTAGAAATTAGGGCGCAACCTCCACCGGCGCCGTCGAAAGGGGTCGTCGCCGGCATATATTCATTATTCATTTATCATTTGTGGAAATCTTAGTTTTGGATAGCTTATATTGTAAATGGATGCATCAGGTTCACAAAACTCAGAATGCGAATGTGAGTCTAAGGATTCAACAAGCGAGGAACTTTGCAGTTGCCCAAGCACAGCAAGACAATTGCACTGCGAACTTCAGATTCGACTCACCATTCGGAAATTTTCTCGTTCCGGTCATTCCAACTCGTGCAGAGCTCAGTGGATGAGACTTCTGCAGAGCTGAAGTAAGCCCTGATTCAAGCTTTTTCTAATCTCTAGCTTCCGTATATTGTCTTAAATATTTGTGATGTTGAATCTGCGTATTGTTTTTCTTGAATGTTAATTTGATATGCATTGGGAAAAACAGACTTCCATGTAGAGAAGATACTTCAAGGTAGATTTATGTATACTAATGTATAATGAATAGTAAATCTTCTTCGATGAGTTTCGCTTCTGGAACAAATAATGAGTTTTTACTCATTTTCTCTCTGAACATTTTTAGTGTTATTTCTGAATATTAATCATAACATATGTCATCAACCTATTTGTTCAAATAAACCTAGTGATGGCAGCTGGGAGGATCCTGAATACAGGGTGAGTAAACTTTATGGTTTACATACAGATTTTGAGTTTCTCATACCTCGTCTGTTTTATCTGGGAATATTTTTATAATAATGTGTTTCCACGCCTCTTTTATATCTAATACCCCCTCCTAATGCAGAAATCATTTGCACAAAGATGCTTCGACTTGATAGAGGAGTATGCTCCTGGCTTTAATTCATCAATCATTGGCTATGACATGTTGACTCCACCAAACCTTGAAAGAGAAATTGGTTTGAAAGGTAAACTGTGTCATTCATCTCAGGAATAAACATGAGTATTTCTTCCTACAAGCAAAGGCATTCTTGCAGAATGTGGTTATTACAATAATCATATTTTTTTTAAAAAAAACAAGATGGGGCTTTTACTTTATTTTATTTTTTTATTGAGCCTGATTCTGAATGCTGATTTATTCTGAGAAAGCTCCTAGTTTGAGACTAATCAGGACTTCGTGTATTTATCTTATTTGTAGGTGTACTACTATAAACAGAAGAAATAGAATACTAATTTCTTTGTTCCTTTCAACTTTGCATGAAGGACTGGATACATATTAATTGATTCGATGACTTCCCTTAGTTTTCCTTCCCTCTAATAAAGATCACAAATACATTGGTTAATTTGGTAGCTGCCATCAAAAGTATATAGGTCCATTTTGATGATAAACGCATTCTTGTATGACAAATATCCCCATGGATATTGATTAAAGCCGATACATTGGCAGGAGGAAATATCTTTCATGGTGCTATGGGACTAGATTCGTTGTTTCTCATGCGGCCCGTGAAAGGACGGTAATGTCGAATCCCTTTGATTTTTCCATTCTTAATCTGCTTGATCGTTTATTGTTTGGGAAAGAACCTTGATACTGTCTGATCTACTTCTCTCACCCCATTAGATAAAAAAAAAATCTAAATGTTAAGTAGTGAAGTAGTAGTTCTGATTTGTTTTATGTTGTATGCATCAAAGAAAAAAAGGAGCAATAAATTGAAGATCTTGGTGTTTTGGATCAGAAAATAGTAAAATTGAATGAGGAATTTTATTTTCTGATCTGAATAGAGATAATTCTTCAGTTAATTTTTTGATACTGTGTAATTTGCCAATGCATCATAACAAGATGTTTGATGACTTAATTGAGAGCAATGAGCACTTTAAGTACTAACTAATGCACATTTTATTGCATTCTGAGTGACAATATAAAAAAATAAAAAAAATAAAAAAAAAGCCTTTGCTCATAGTATTTTCTGTCAAGTGATGATGCTGAGCGTTGTGTTTCTGATTCAATGGACCCCTTGTCTAAAGCCCAATTGAATGAAAGTGATATATATATATCTATTATATAGTTAAAAAATGATTGTTTTTTTTATAATTCATATAGCCTTTGAGGCTTTGAGATTTAAATATCAATTTTGCTTCACTTGATTTTATTCTGTCGAAATACTTTGTGTTATGAACTGTGGAATTCCAGAGTCACAGATATGAGAATACAACAAAAGATAAAAATAAATAAATGACTACTTTACTTTTGCACAATCACAGCTAATGAATACTTCATAAATATCTAAAGTAGCAAATAATGATTAATAAAAAAAAAATTGCATTTATTTGTATAGTTTAAGGAAGATCCATACACTGTAGCAGAGATTGATGAGGTTCGCGAGGAATGGGCTGATTGTGTAATTGACCATATTCAATAAAAGGTATCTGATTCATTGTTTTTTTTTTTTTTTCTCCATTTTCTTCTATTTATTGAGGATTGCGAAAATACTCTTAGTTCAATCTCTTAGTTTTTTTTATTAGGTCTCCTATTGATTGATGATTTGATACAGTGCCTTAAAGATTGATTTTTCTTAATTAGGTTCATGAATTCCTTGTTGAAAGCTCTTGCCATTCTGAAAGAGTTGGAAGGAGAAGTACATTTTGAGTGTCGTTAAGTAGCTAGTATTAATATCGTTGCAGCTAGTATTAATTTTCTTAATTTGGTGAGGATGAATAGTTGTTTTAATTTAGTTGTAGATTAGATTGGATGACTTTTATGTATGCCACTATTAAATTTTGTAACATCTTGACTATTTTGGATAATGAAATTTAGTATTTTCTGAAATTATTGATTTTTAATGTTTATTTTTTGTATTAAATAAAAGCAAGTTTTTAACAAAATAAAAGAAACTGCATAAATCAGCAAAAATAAATTTAGATTTTACAATAGGTATAGATAACGGTCACACAACAAAGCCGTTATCTATGCCTAGTCATACATAATTGCTAATAAAATACATACATAACATTTTCATAGAACCGTTATCTATATACAAATTATACATAGCGGTTCTAAAAAGATTTACATAACGGTTTAAAACCGTTATGTATGTGGCGCTATAGATAACGGTTAAAAACCATTATCTATGTTGGGGTACCTTTTATAACACCAGTATATATAACGGTTTTTTACGCACATAGATAACGGTTTTTAACCGTTATCTATGTAAGTTTTTCTAGTAGTGCTATCACCTAAACCTAGTTGAAGTATAATAGGAGTCCCTTTCATTTCCTTATTGAATTCTCATTATTGGCATACTTGTTGATTGTTTAGTTGAACTTTAAGCTTGTTACTTACTTTTATTGTCATTAGTTAATCAAAAACACAAAAACATGTTAGTTGGTAGCTTGGATAGTAATTAGGTAACTAGGTTACTAGTTGAAATTCATACGTCTAAACATTCCTTGTGGATTCGACTTGATTGTACTAAATCGATTATCTTTGCATCCTCTACCCTTAAAAAGTAGAGCGATCAGCATGTCAAGGATAACAAAATCCACCAGGAAAATGAACTTCCCGACCTTGATAAGCACATCTTCTACAATCCCTCTTGGATGTGTGATTGAGCGGTCCGCCATTTGAAGTGATATCGAAGTAGGCTCAAAGTTACCAGTCCTCAACCGATTGTATACGGAGACGGGCATCAAATTCACACTTGAGCCTAAATCACACAAGGTTTGCTAAACCTCCAACCACCAATCTCACAAGGTATTGTGAATTTTCTGGGATCATTCTTCTTGTTCAGAATCTTCTCTTGTAAATGAGCACTACATTCTTCTGACAACACAATGGTTTCATCCTTGTAAACGAGCACTACATTCTTTTATGATACTTCGACTTGCTTTTAATGTCTTTAAAAGGAGGCTAATGATCCGGAATGGTCAAGAAGTATCTATCATTAGCGAAATTCATTGGTGTTAATTCCTTCTCATAAAGGTTATGATCGTGTAAAGGATCATAAGGAGGAACACTTTGACCACCCCACTTTTTCCTCATATAATATGGCACACATGGCTTTTTCTCCTCTTGGATCTCTTGTGAGGGCTTAGTAGATACTTCACTCACCACATGAATGGCGTTGCATTGTTGCTTCGGATTCACTTGAGTGTTGCTAGGAAATTCTCCGGCTTTGTGTTGAGATTCCATTTGGTTAGCTGTTTGGCTAATTTGCCCTTCCATCATCTTCACTTGCTTGGATATAATAAAAACACCGTGTTCTCCAATGCACTCACCTTTTGTCCGGTTTGAGTGATGGATGTGCCTTGTTGAGAGGACATTTGAGCTTGATTTGTCAACACTTGTTGAAGTAATTGATCCGTTGAAGAAAGAGTCTTCTTGGGCTCTTCAATCACCCCTTGAGAAATGGAGAATCCGGGAGGTGGAAATGGAGCGTTGTTAGGATTTCCATAGGAAAGGTTGGGATGAGTTCGATTGTTGGGATTATATAGGCTTGATAACTTCCTTGATTACCATAAGAATGGCCTCCTTGAAAGTTTCCTTGGAATCCTCCTTGAAGCCCTTGAAAACCTTGTTTGTTGTAATGCCATAAAGCCCTTGATTAACATATATCTTCACTTCAATTGAATTCATTCCCTCTTGAGCTTGAACCACTTGAACTTCTTTCTTCTTCGAGCTCTATTTTAAGAATGGTGTTTTGGGAGGCCAATTCATCGTATCTTTCATCAAGAATCGATTTCCCCCTCTTCGTAGGGCCCCTTTCCATTGGCCATTGATAACTATTGGCCGCCATTTCTTCTATCCTTAAAGCTTCTTTGGCATTCCGGTTCACAAGACAACCACCGGAAGTTGCATCAACTATACTTCTTGTATGGGGAAAGAGTCCACTATAGCAATCCACTATTTGTTGCGCCTCGCTAAAGTCATGTTGAGGGCACTTGCGTAGCAAGTCTCTATACTTTTCCCACGCCTCAAATAGTGTTTCATCACCAAATTGGGATAAATGAGAAATTTTCGAGGTGAGCTTTTGGTGCCTTTGAAGGTGGGAAGTACTTGGCAAGGAAGGCTTCGCACAACTTCTCCCATGTGGTGATCTCGCTCTTGTCTAGATTTTTGAACCACTCTTTGGCTCGATCCCTCAAGGAAAAGTTGAAGAGCTTCATCCTTATAGCATCTTCCGGGACTCCATTATTCTTAACGGTATCACATATCTCCAAGAAAGTGCTCAAGTGAGCATTAGGATCTTCATGAGGCTTCCCTCCAAATTGTTCCGATTGGACCATTTGGATAAGGCCGGTCCTTATCTTAAAATTGTTTGCATTGACACGAGGTCCCCATGCTCCTTCTTGAAATTGGTCCGTTGGAGATTCGAACATTTGATTAAGAGGAGATTGTTGAGCTTCGTGAGCCCTTATTTCTTGCTCATCTTTCCAAGCTTGCATATCTTCCAATTGCTTCCTAAGAACATCAAGCTCTTGATTGTTAGCTGCCATTCTTTGATCTTCAACAAGATTCCTTCTATTCATTCCTTCAAAAGCTAGTACCAAAGGCTCAACGATTCTACCTTTGGATCTAGCTACAAAACAAAAAATAAAAGAAACAAATGCTTTAATTAGCAACTTAATAACCAAATCAACTATTGAAACTAAAACTAGACATTCCCCGGCAACGGCGCCAAAAATTGATCGCTCCACTTTTGAGGTAGAGAAATGCAATGATAATCAATTGAGTATAATCGAGTCGAATCCACAAGGAATGTTTTGGCGTGAGAATTTCAAGTAGTAATCTAGGTATCTAATCACTATTCAAGCTACCAACTAACATGTTTTTGTGTTTTTGATTAACTAAGAACAATGAAAGTAATTAACAAACTTAAAGTTTAACTAAACAAGCAACAAGTAATCAAATGACAAAAACTCAATGAGAAATGAAAGTGACTCCAATTATACTTCAACTAGGTCTAAGTGATAGGGATGTAGGACTTTAACTAGAATTAGCCATTTTAATCCAATTTCATGTGGGAAACCTCCTAAGTATGATTCATTCAATTCTCATTACAACTAAATCAAGTAGATTAATAAAAGGCCTAATTCCTATTAAGACATCAAGCAATTCATTAACTCCCAATAGCTTATGGAGTTCTTTAGCCCTACAATCTCTAGCATGCAAATCTCTTGTTTCCTAGTATCTAATCCAAGCCTCCTAAGCATTAGATCAAACACTTGATATGCAACTATGGTGATCAAGCATAATTACATAATAAAGCATAGCCCCAAGAGAAATGAACTTAAAATTAGAAGGTAAATTCATAGATTAGAGCCTAATCCCATCATTTATCCCTAATCTTTATATAATTGGAATCACAAGGAGACTTAGCTAGACATGATCAAAAAATAATAAACCATAAAAAGTAAGTAAAATCATGCTTAAAAGAAAGAGAATAAGATAAGGAATAGAAATATGGTCTTCAATCTTCAATCCACCAAGCAAATCTCCACAAATCTTGAAAAATACCAAAGTAGAAAGAGGAAACTATAATTAGGGTTCTTAGAATGTGTTGAAGTGTAAAAGATACTCAAATGGGGAAGATTTGGGGTTAATATACATGAAAAATGGGTTTGGAGACGAGTTGGACCGAGTTTGGAACCAAACTCGGCCAAAAAGGGGGAAAAACCGAGACACGGCAGTTTGGGAGCCCGCCGGCGGTCTGGTAAACTGCCGGCCCAAACCGCCTGAACATGTTGTGGTTGACGAGGCAGTTTGGCAATCTGAGGAAGGAATTCTGGTTGTCTGACAGACTGCCGGCGGTCTGTCAAACCGCCGGTCTTCCTTCTTTGACCAGTCTTCCTTCTCTTGCGCAACTTCGCCGTTTTCACTCGTTCTCCCTCCTTCAAACTCGGATTCTCGATCCGATTTTGCTATAGCATCCTAACAAACTCCTCTTCAACATGGAATAGTTCAATTAGCCAAATAAGTTCTTCATTTTTCCTGCAAAAAGCATAACAAGACTCGAGAAAATGAGGAAAACTTGAATGCGATCAAACTAGTAAAACCCTAGTCATATCACTTGAAATTCCATATATTTAAACATGAATTCCAATCTAATCAAACTCAACATGCACATAAAATACGTGTTAATCACATGCACATAAAATACGTGTTTATCAATATACCTCTTGATTTATGTGAAAGAGCTCGCCGGAAGATCTTCTAATCTGTTTTCCCACTCGAATCCGATGTTGGATGGAAAACACGCTTTGAATCCGACCACCGGAATATGAAGCGTCGCCGCCGCCGTGTACCTCAGCCACTACCGCTTCTTCTCTCTCTCTCTCTCTCTCACTTAACCCTAGTCTCTTTTATTATGAGATGATCAATTTAATAACCTAGAGGCCTTAAGTGAGTATTTATAAGAGGACAATGGGCTTAAGTTGCAGTCTTGGCCCACAAAGACATGGCCGTCTACCACTCATCATGGACATCCTTCACTGGGCTTTGTTGATGAGTGGGCCTTTTTTCCTTAACTGTAGCCTATTGAGCCTTTTAGGCCAGATCAGGGATCTGCTAGTAGATAAAACTGGGCCTCCTAATATCTAAATTCTCTATACTCAGCCCAGAGTAAAATTCAGATCATAAGTATTAAAATATTCCTCTAGAGTAATAATACTGAACTACCCGTTTTATCCCTGTTGAGCTCAGGGCTAGTATTAGACTTAAATCACCCCCATATTTAAGATGTCCCACATCCGTTAATTAATCTAAAGCTTCTGACTGCTTTCGTTAATTAACTTCTTATTTAATTCCTGAGTAGTACCATTCATTCCTTCTTCATCATACTGGAACTTAATCCACCTGCAGGGTTTAGTATGATAATCCTTAATGAATTCCTCAGGGGATGTGATCAACCTGTTCTACCAAGATACGGTGCTCTATTGCAGATGCACTAAGGATCGTACTAGCTATAGTTGTTACCCAAGATATGGATCATATTGAGTTACAAGACATAACCCTCAGTCATGGTAAATCAAAGCAACAGACTCTAACTATACATCCTTAGTCACTCAATTAGAGTTAAGGTGTGACGTTAAATAACATTTAAGTCCCCAAGGTCTTGATTTTTCTACTTAGGTTAGAATAGAAGAATTCTCCTCACCGTGATCCTATCAATATGATCAACATACTAGCATAAACAAGTAACCAAGACAAGCTACTTATCTATTTATGCTACAGTCTACACCGATAGTTTTATCCGAAACTATCTCAACTGTGATAATTGTTTATATCTCAAGAGACACCGGCTACTATGGTCTTCCTGATCTACAACACACCATATAGCCTTTAACTTTGAGATAATGGATAGATGTTTAATGCTTAACAAACAATTCATACATAATCAGATAGAAAATTATTAGTGAAATATGGAAACCACATGTATACAAGCTAAAAGGCCTGCTTTCTAGTATACAAATCCATCATCAAGGACTCTCCTTATCTCCTCTAAACAATATATACATATATATTCTTCTTTTTGTTCCAGTGCTACTGACGGTATCATCCAAATGCACCGCAAATGACTTTCATTTGAAAGAACCAACATATTTTCCTTGCCCTTAGTCTTTAGTTACATCAATCTTCCTGCTTTGAACTAAAGTCGTGATGTTTATATCAAAAAAAAAATCCATGAACTTTACTCCCATCTCGTGTACTCGGAAGATGCAATTTTTTGAGGTTTGAAGTCAACCTAGTAAGAATAACCTTAGCAAGAGATTTATGTAGAAAGCAAGCATGTCAATGCTGAAGTCTTTTATCAAACTTAGCTCCACGAGGGATATACAGCTCGATCAAAATGATGAGGGATATACAGCTCAATCGCGAAATCATCGTTAAATCTCCAAGCCGGATAGTTGGAACGGATAGCCATGAAGTAAGATTGCCTAGACTCATCCACACTCTGATCATCAATATATTCAACATTTTCACCTGATGTGAGCATGGTGTAATTCCACAAAATTTGATCTCACTTATGCATTCATTTTACGACCATCCATGGATAATAAATATTGTGCATGTCCTTTGCCTGAATATCAGATTAGTCTAGGAGCATAGGATTGCCGCTTAAGAGGATAATGTGTCTTGAAGTAATGCGCCAACCAAGCATAAACAAAATAGATCGAGAAAGCAACTTAAACTGGAGAAAACTCTGAGAGTTTGGAGATAACGTTTAGTACTCTGTAAATGCTTGGACATGGATAATAAGGGCAACTTTCCTCTTGCTTGCCATCATACTTGTCATCTTAAAAGTACTTGGTCGAATAGAGTTAGCCATTATGATACGATCCCACATCGGATCCACAAATCATTGTGGATTGGTACTTAAGTAAGGGGTCAAACCTCCACTCATGGGCTAGCTTTTGGGTGGAGTTAGGGCTTCTGGCTTGAGTACCTATCACATTACCTTCGGGAAGGACAAATGTACATAGCCAACATGCATGGTAAGCAGCCAAATGTGTCTCATGTCAATGCTTCTCTTTAACTTCAAGTTTAATTAGAAAACTAAATTTTTCCGTAGAAGTCCATGTTGCCTGTCTTTTCAGCTCACAAATATGATTGAAAGTCAATTTGAGAGGCCCGAACTTCTTTTCCTTGCGGGGGGGAGGTTGTTGATACCGTGTGACCTTTCTTGACCAAAATTGGATCCAATCTTCGACTGAAACTAAAGAATTTAAAGTGTTGCCTCTGTTCTGAAGAAAATGATAAGCATGAAATACATGCTTGCATGCAGCTCATCGCCCGGGATGAGTAGTTTGCCTCCCTTGTGGCCAATAAGAACGAAGAGGGATTGCCATAACTGATGGTTCAATTCCAGTTCCATTTCCCAAGATTGTTAACTGACGGTTCCGATACAGAACCGGCCAAACCAGCATTTTATATTTATTTTTTTAGAATTGTTTATATTATATTTGTCTCAACATTTGAATTGTATTTGATGTTTGAACATCATACTAATATTTTTTATGCTAATATATTACACCTTTTTTTTATATGAAATTATAATATTCAAATGATAAACTATAAAAAAGAACTAACAAGTGCAAGTCCGAATGAGATGGATTTGTTGGCATGGTGGTCAAAAAACATCAACGCAATATCCCATCCTCTCCATAATAGAGCGAGAGGTCTTAGCAATTGTTGCCTCATATTGGTCTTGGAAGAGCAAGCTTTTAACAGGGGAGGGTACATTCTCGACGAAAGAAGATCGACAACGAGGCCCAAAGATTCTTGAAGCACAAGTCTTACTTAAGGACTACACCTTAGCCGAAGCTCGAGAGCAAGAGAACAAGTGGGATGATGATTGAGACTTTGATAACATGTAGCACAAATATCAAATATAGATGACTACTCTTTTTACTCATTGGTATTTTTTCCCATAGGGTTTTTGCCAAAGAAATTTTAATGAGTTTCAGCCTTTGAGTGATCAACATGTAATCTTTAAAAGTTTAGGTTTTATAAATAAAAATATATCAAACAACCTCTCACGATGCACTCGTTATGTTTAAACTTTATTTTACAATTCTCTTATAGTATGTTTTTAAGTTGGATCGAAAATAAATTATATGCGAATTTAAAAAATCAATCAATTTTTCTAGTTCGAAACCGGAAGAGGAACTGTAACCAGTGAAGTTGAACCGTAACCGTGAGCACCTCTAGTTAGGAGAAAGTAGTAGTGTAAGTAAGAAAAAATGAGAGTACCAAGGGATATTAATTCCATAGCAATACAGCTACAAATTATCTGTAAAGCCCAGAAATGACTTGGAACGAAAGTGATTGTTGTTTTTTAGTTTAATTAGGTAGGTGCACGTGTAATAATTCTATGAGAAAGATTAATTCTCATAAGTTTCATTCATTAATTAATATTTTTTTATTTAGGGACTAACAATGTGCTATGATATAATCAGATTATGTTAGATTTAATAAGGAAGTCATTGAGTTCTTTTAGAATTATTGCTTGCAATAAAAAGCGAGAATTTTGTTGGAATCTTTCAAAAATACATTTAGCCTTATATATATATTTATACACATACTTATTTATTAATCTATATATACACTCACATCCACGTAAGGTGTATCCCAATATAGGGATTTGTTGTAAATGTATTTGTCCCTTTCATATGTGGAATTTGGAGCGTTTAGACACATTTCATGTTGGGATTGTGCCCTTAAAGTAATTATGAATTATTTTATTTATTTTATAAAAGCGACATTTATATTTGAACTTATTTAAATTGCTTATTGTATGTTTATTATACATCACAGACGATCCTTTGTTTATTAATTGTCGCCATAATATTAGTATATAAGTGTTATATACAAGAGGATTAATATTATGGATAATAAACTTAAAATTAGTTCTTGATGAATTTAATTGAAGTATGGGATCTTCAATTAAAATATCAATTATGCGGCTCATAATTTTATGACTATCTTATCCAGATCGTCGATGTAGAGACATCAAGTTGGGAGCATTTATATGATTTGATCATATAGAACTTGGACCGATTTAATTGGACGTATATCCTTTTCTATTTCCGTTAATGAAAGAAAATGTCAAATTAAATCATAAAGATGATCATATATAAATGATCTTAATCCTGAGTAATTGCAATCTTATGTTTATTCTAATGTCGTTCTTAATTTGCTCGTTAAAGTATGTTTGTATAACATTTGATCTGTTAAACTTGCATTTAAGAATTACATTTGAACTAAATAGACGAGATTGTAGATTATAGATATGGAATCCATTCCTTCTTGTGAGAAGTAGAAAGATTATTCTCTCATTTATTAATTCTAGTACTGAGTGAATGAGATCTCTAATTTATAAATTGTTTATAAATTAAACACTCACTAGTGAATTAATGGAAAATGAGAAATAAATAATTATAGAGGTTAACGGATATGACATGCCTTCAGTTATGAATTATCTATGGAGGATTAATTTATATGAAATGATTATATCAGTGGACTGCTCAATTCGTAGAGTAAATATGTTCTATATTTAATGAGAGTGCAATTCCGAATTTATAGTGGAGTAATATCGGAATTAATAAATTGAATAAACTATTAAAGAGTTTAATAATTTATTCGATTTATTGGAGCTCATGAATATAGGTCCATGGTCCCCAATTCGCCTTTCTATAAATAAGAACGGGTTATGTAATAATACTATGTTTCAAAAGTTTATGAAAAATAGTTTTTCATAAATTATTGGTTAATATGTAAATATTAATTAATTCCTATTTATTTGATATGAAGGAATTAATTAGATTTTGATCTTTACATTTATTAATAATTATTTTAGATAATTATTACTTTATTATCTAAGAGATAATATTTACCAATAGTGAGAGATATTTGGAACAAGTTAATAAGTGATTCACAAGAGTGAATCGTGTAAAAACCGTGGATTCACCTTGGAGAGAAAAAGGCGGTTTATTTTCACTGCCTCGTGTGCATATATCAACCAAGTTCCAGATATCTCAAGACACTAGTCTTCCCACTCCTACGTTTTTCAAGAGTTGAAGAACGAGGAAGAAACAGTAATATTATTTGAGTGCCCACTCACTCCGTTCGAAGAAAGGATCACGTCGGAAGGTTGTGGTGTGTACGAGCTTGAAGATTAAAGTTCGAACAAGACGAAGGAGATTCAAGAACGAGGTAATTCTTGATCTCAAATCTGTAGAACAAAATAAATCTAATGAATAGGAATTTATGTTCTTATGTCGAAAGATTCGATTTGTGAAATCCTCGCTTTCCGCTTCCGCTCGATAAGATCGAAAAGACGGATTTGATTAGTTCCGAAACTGTTCCGTACTCGCATCAATTCCAGCATTTCATGCATGAAAAATATGTCAACAACAAACGATGAAATATAAACATATAATTTATAGCATTATATATTTTTTTTATAATGAATAACATGATATCATGAACTATATTCGAAGTATGATGCTTACTGATTAATGTTAATACCCTATAAAGTTAATCTATTATCTGTATAACTAGCGATTATTTTTTTTCCAGAGAAGGCTTTGATTTTACAATGATACTTTTAAAAAAGTAAATTTTTGTTAGTTCTGTTTCAAAACACACTTATAACTACATTAAAAAATCGAAAAACATGCTAAAATGATTATATTACTTAGCAATGCTCCAAAGAACAGCAATAATTGGTCCTTTGAGATATGACTAGTTTGGTGGAATTGATAAGATTGTTACTGAAATCTCATTAAATTTAAATCCTACCAATCCTTTCTGATGGAGCAAAAAAAGAAAAAAAATCCTACCAACATTTTATTACCTCTATTAATGATTTGCAGATTACTCCTTAATAATATATACTTGTAAAAGAAGGTAAATGTTAGTATAAAAGTTGGTATTTAAATCCAGTCATATAGAAACATTTTTATTCCTTTCGCAAAATGGTTCTTTTTAAAAATAACAATTATAATAATTAAAACTAACAAACTCCTTACATCATCCACTACTCCGATTTTTTTGATAAGGTCAAGATTTAGGGGGGAAAAAATGATGTGATACAATCTCTTTTTCTTTAATCAGTTTATACTTTTCATGGCATAAACAATTAAATGAAACAAAAATAAAGAAAAATTTGAAAGTGAAATAACTATTTACTAAAAACATACAGACAAGCAGCCTAATGAACTCAAACATGTTATATTTCTTTCAGAAAGTTGTGGATTGGATTTAGTAACAAAAAAAATAAAGTAGGTGATTCCTGAGTGGTTTCCACTCCACAAATTGCAAAAGAAATTAGCTGTGACAAATAAATGAATTATTAAGATTTGTGGGGCAAGGGAGTATATATGATTTTATTTTACTTCTTCTTTCGATCCTTTTAAAAAAAATTCTTTATAGAATTTGGATTGAAGGGTCTTTTCATCTTACTTAGAGTTTTCACATCCACCCTGGGTGGATTCCATTGCCTCTACATCATACATGACGTAATTTTGAAAGATATTTCGAGTTTAAAATACATACTGATAAAATTTAAAATAATAGTAATATTTGAGTTATTAGATTAATTACCTCTACCAACTAGGCTGAATATATTGGTTATATATATGACTTAGTTTTACATCAATCAATTAGCCTTATTTAAGTTTGAGGCCAAAATGTAGTTAATTTCATTATTATATATCGATATATAATAAAAATTCAATAGATATCTACGTTTCATAATAAAAAATTTGCTATATAAAATTCAAATTTGATCGGGAGAATTAAATGAAGTACACAGTTTATTTATGACCTGAGGAATGAAATGAGTGAATCAGAAGTCAGAACGTATTATTATTATTATTATTATTATGTAATTCGATGAAATATCATGGCTTACATCAGATTAATATTATCGTCATAATTTAGCTATTATTAATAATGTTACCAAAAACTACAAAGGTAAGATCTAATCTAAATCAATAAATTAAATGCGTTTATGAATTAATTGATATATGACAAAGTGCCACATCGGACATGTAATGTGGTTTAAGTTATAAACCTCTATAAATCTTAAAGTGACACTGGATTAGATTATCGGAGGAATGCTTCCCTACTCACTATATATAGGCATATAAATATACATATGGCTGATGTGTCAATAATATATGAAGTATTTAAAAAAAATTATTAATATATCTTACGAAAAAAATTAAACCCTACTAAAAAAAATTAAATGTGTCAACGGTGAGTAGGAGAACATTCCTCAATTATCGTATTTCTTTTTCTTTCTTTCCCATTTTTTTTTCTAAACAAAAAGAAGAAAAATATATGTATATTATGTTGATATTCTTTTAAAATTAGGGAAGTTCCAAAACTTTTGACTAGAAAACGACTTTAAGGATTCATTTTTTCTAGAGAAATATTAACGAGTCTACCAATTGTCGTCCCTAGATAAATGTAAGAAATTCAAGTTGAAGTTTGGCTCATAACCCTCACATTAATAAATTAAATATATTTAACTTTTCTTTTGTTTGAGATAGATATTTTCCTATATACGGCCCAAAATTAAAATCGTCACTATGGAATATGCATATATTCAGCTAAACTTACTAAAATGCGTATCATCTAGGGTTTTCCAGTAAAGGGAAATGAACAAGCAATTTTCAAGAAAAAGTTATCTTCGACTTTGACCCTGATAATGACAAATAAATAAATTGTAGAGGTGACTATTTTAATATTTTTTTATCCAAGAATAACTATATAAGACCCGTTAACACTTTTCTTTTTTGGGTACTTCATTTATTTCCCCTTTTAGTTTGCATATATTCCTTTGCACTTCCAACTTAACTATTTCTCATTTCAAATCATTTTAGTTATGCAAAATATTGGAAGTAAAAATTGAACGGGATTCGAGTTTTTCTTGCATGCGAAAACCTCGCTTATTCTGCATGAGTCTTTTTCACGAGAATGTTGTTGCTATTGGTATTGTTTTTTTCTTTTGAAGTTGAATTGAATTAATTAATTCACATATATATATATATATATATACTTGTTATTTTATATAATTTTATTGCTCAGCTCATCATCGATCATAGTTGGAACTATATTCCGATTGAAGTTGATCCACTTTATGTCTCTAGTCTTCTTCTTTCACGAAAGATTCAAATTAGGGCTTCACATATTTTTATTTATTTTGAACAGGTTTCACATATTTCTCTATGGGGAAAATGGGTGGTGGATCTTCTTGCAAATTCTAGCGTACGTGGAAGATGGTTAGTGGTTTAATTAATTCTCCTTTCTATTGAAGATTAATTAATTAGTTATTAATGAATTAATCTTGTAATTTTCTTACCATACTATTGTTTTATTTATTTTACCTTGATTAGACAGGGTGCCCGTTCTCCTCTTAAGGATTTTTAATTTCCTTTTAATGTGATTTTCTTATAATATTTTAACGAGGCCCTAGAATATTTTCAGTATGCGGTTCATGATCAGCTTTAGGTGGTCTTTAATTGTTTTTTTCTTTTCTCATTCTTATAAAACTGATTGGGTTTAGGATGTGAGTTTTCTTATCCAAATTAATGTTTTCTTATACGTAATAATTACTACTTATACATCTTTCTATAATGGTACTTGTATTTTATTTGAATTAAATACTATATATATAAACACCTAATAAACATGCACACTACAATAAAAATGCCAAATAGTGACACAATTTTAGTGACATTATAAGATGTGTCACAAAATTTGCTACATCTTTAGTGTAGCAAAATTAAGTTACACACACCCATGCATCTATAATTTTTTGTGAAACATAAAATTGTAAGTAAATTAGTTACATTTATAAATGTAGCAAATTTTGTCACTAAATTTTGCTACACCTTATATTATCACAAAATATTTTTGCTATACATATAGGTGTCACAATCTCTTTCTCTCCCCATAACATAAACACTTTCATATATAAACAAGAACTATCCCACATCAAAAAATTATGAGAAAAATTGCACATATTTTATGAGAAGGACCAAGAAGGAATGTAAAGACCAAATTCACATTCACATGTTACAAACGGCTATATATATACAAATTCACATTTACATGTATGAGCTTCAAATGCACATTACGTGTGTGTATATATACATACATACAGACATACATATACATGTATAATTTTAACTATTAATAAAATAATGTTTTAAAATAATTATATATAAATTATTAAAGAATAGCTACACTCTCACATGCCACAAATACATCTACACTTTTATATTCACAAAATTAGTCACACTTTCAAATGTCACTAAATTTAGTGACATATCTTTATTTTTGTGACACGCATATTAGTTACTGAACTATAATATGTCACAGTTTTATTTAATGTCATTTATAAGTGTTACAATTCTTCAAAAATTATGTCACTACTGGAACATTTTGTTGTAGTGATGAAAACGCATATGTGAAATATCATAGATATTGATCATATATAGGAATTGGATCATATGACAACTCTCCATTCATAAGAACCTGCTTATTTAGATACGCTTTCATGTTTTTTTTATATATATAATTATGTTTTTTTTACAATAACATAATTTTATATCTAAAAAAATATTATTTATAAAAAAAGCATGATAACATATATAAAAGTCCAAATCTAAATAAATGAAATTAAGGTCCACATATACACTAACCTTATGTTAAAACTCTCTAAATATCACTTTTCTTTGTAATATTGTGCATCGTCATAATCAGATAATCAGATAATATATAATTTTAACAAATTAATACTGGATATATAATATAATACACCATTATATAAATATTATCGGTTTCAACTGCCCAAAAAGGAGAAATAAATGTGATTAGACACTTGTTCTATATATATGCAGTGTATCTATAATACATCCTGTGATAGGATGTGGCCCACAAGAAATAGAAGTGAAGCCCAATATCAAGTCCAAGAGAAATTAGGGCTAGGGTTATGTGTGTAGATCTTCTATAAATAGGGGGAAAGAAACCTTGTAAAGGGACGGAAAGTATTCGAATAAAATTCATACTCTTGCTCTGTGGACGTAGATCTCATTAAAGATCGAACCACGTAATTTTTTGGTGTTCTTTTACATTCTCTCTACGCTTTTTAATTTCCCCAAGAAAATCAAGATCGAACACTGGCGCCATCTGTGGGAAATGATTATTTTGTGTTTGAAGATCGAAAATTTTCTGGGAAGAATTAAGGCGGAGAGAATGATTCAGAGAAAAAAAAAAAAAAAAACTTTGAAGGCTGGAAGGCCATCAGGCACGTTTCGCAGAGGGGGGGAAACAGAGAGGGGGAGTGGAGGCGAAAAAGGACGTTCAACCACCATCCGCACCGCCGCCGCTCTATCTTCCGCCAAGCTGCGCCACCGCCGCGACGAAGGCGACAACGCCTCTCCCAGGTCAAAGGCGACGCCGCCGGCTTTCGAAAGGCCCAGATCTACGACTACCTCCCGCGGGAAGAAGGCGATGCCTCTGCTCCGTGGAATCGCGGCCGCACCTCCGCCAAGCTGCGCCACCGCCGCGACGAAGGCGACAACGCCTCTCCCAGGTCCATCCGACGTCGAGCTCCAAGCTGCACCTGACGAGCTGCAGTACTTCCCTGAGCTGCCGATGTCGCACCTGCACCAGCAGCGGGCCGAGCTGCACTAGCAGCACCTCCACGCCGAGCTTCCGACATCACACCTGCAACAGCAGTAGGCCGAGCTGCAGCAGCACCATGCCGACGTCGCACCCGCAGCAGCACCGCCAAACTTCTCCGCCGAGCTCCCCATCGAACTCCCCTGACGAGCTGCACCGCGACACCTCCGACGAGCACCTCCGCTAAGCAGCAGGCCGAACTCACCCGCGCCATGCGCGACGCCACACCCGCAGCTGCATGCAGAGCTCGCCCACGCCGAGTTACCGACTCCGAGCTGCCGAGTACGCCGAGTCAGCAGCACCACCGATCTGCACTCGACAAGCTGTAACCACCTCCAGGCCGGGCTGCGAGCCGACGTCGCTACGCCGCGCCGGGCTGTAGCCGGGAAGCAGCACCTCCATGCCGAGTTCCACTCACTAAGTCGAAGGCGACGACGTCATGAACGCCGGGCTGTAGCCGAGAAACAGCACCTCCATGCCGAGCTTCACTCACGAAGTCGAAGGCGACGACTGTCATGAACGCCGGGCTGTAGCCGAGAAGCAGCACCGCCGCAGCACCTCCGAGCTGCAGCGTCGAGCTCTCCCCCTCCGACTCCCACGAAGAGCAGCCGAGCTGCAACTCTCCGTTGAGCCGACGTCGCCACAGCACAGTGATGAGCTGCACCACCGAGCTGCAGCTCCTTGTCGAGCTGACGCAGCGCCATCAATGGCACCCTCCTCCACCACCTTCCCTGCGCCGCATGCACACCAGCGTCGACGTCGACGGCAAGGCGCCGACCTCCCAACGCCCCCGAGCAAGGCCGAGTTGCACTCTAAGGCCAACATAGAGAACGACGCAGGCGAAGCACCGCCGAACCACTGAGCTCTTCGAACCGAGCTGTCGTGATGAAGGGCAGCCGAGCTGCACCGATGCCGAGCTGAACTCGACGAGCTGCAGCCACCTCTAGGCCGAGCTGCGAACCGACGTCGCCGCAACACCTTCGAGTTGCACTCGACGAGCTGCAGCCAAGCTCTCCGCTAAGCTGCTCTTCCTTCGGGCCCCTTGCCGAGCTGCGCTCGACAAGCTGCAGCCAAGGTAAATTCTTAACTCTAATTTCTTTTATTAATTCTTTTATATATATATATATATATATATATATATATATATATATATATATAATATTTTATATATATATATATATTAACTAAAGCCAATCCTCATTTCGTACGAGGAAGTGCTCTCAAAAGTCAATCCTCGTCTCACGACGAGGAAGAGCTACCTAAAATTTAAACGCGCGTAGGGAGACCACTCCTATCGATAAATTCGACAAACAAGGAACACGAAAGCCGCCGAAACTTCATCTTTAGACGATTTGGCTACGAAAGCTGAAACTTCATCTTTAGACAAAGTGGCTAATCGAAAGCCGAAACTTCGTCTTTAGACGAAGTGGCTTTAAACGAAAGCCGAAACTTCATCTTTACACGAAGTGGCTACGAAAGCCGAAACTTCGTCTTTAGACGAAGTGGCTAGGAAAGCCGAACTTCGTCTTTAGACAAAGTGGCTAATCGAAAGCCGAAACTTCGTCTTTAGATGAAGTGGCTACGAAAGCCGAAACTTCATCTTTAGACAAAGTGGCTAATCGAAAGCCGAAACCTCGTCTTTAGACGAAGTGGCTACGAAAGCCGAAACTTCGTCTTTAGACGAAGTGGCTACGAAAGACGAAACTTTGTCTTTAGACGAAGTGGTTAATCAAAAGCCGCAACCTCGTCTTTAGACAAAGTGGCTACTCGAAAGCCGAAACTTCGTCTTTAGATGAGGTGGCTACTCGAAAGCCAAAACTTCTTTAGAAGAAGTGGCTATTTGAAAACCAAAACTTCGTCTTTGGACGAAGTAGTTAACTTAAAGCCAAAACTTCGTCTCACGACAGAGTAGAGCTATTTAAAAGCCTAAACTCGTCTAAGACAAGTGCGAGCTAGCATTTTTGACTTCGTCGTAATCCTAACTTCGACGGGGCAATGCAATTTTATTATGACATCATCCTAGCGAGGCGGTACGCATTTCGACTTCATCGAAATTTCAATTTCGATGGGGCAAGGCAATTCAAGCTCGACCTCAAATCACACCCTCACTTCTATGTCTTTTGGGGGGGGATGTGATAGGATGTGGCCCAGAAGAAATAGAAGTGAAGCCCAATATCAAGCCCAAGAGAAATTAGGGCTAGGGGACGGAAAGTATTCGAATAAAATTCATACTCTTGCTCCGTAGACGTAGATCTCATTAAAGATCGAACCACGTAATTTTTTGGTGTTCTTTTACATTCTCTCTACGCTTTTTAATTTCCCAAGAAAATCAAGATCGAACACATCCAATTTTCATGGCATCACGCGGTGCAAAATTTCAATAACTCAAATCTCATCTCTTCATCATCAAAAGTTATTAACGTATGCATTATTCCTTATTTTGATGCATGAATCCATACTATATAAAAATATACAATGTGTCATGACATGAGTATATATGTGTGTCTCTCTCATCTCATTTTCACACAAAAAAAAGGGACGAAATTCAGCTATAAATTAAATACTCCCTCTATTTCGTTTAATAGGCTATATTTTATTTTGGCAATTCTGGCACGCTTTTTCACGCTTCTTGATGATGGGTTTTAAAATGGATTTTTGAAAAAAAAAATTCTTTTACGGGATACTCTGACAGTCGTAGTATCCCGTAAAAGAAAATAATCTTCAAAAATCCATTTTAAAACCCATCATCAAGAAGCATGAAAAAATGTGCCAGAATTGCCAAAATTAAATATAGCCTATTGAACGAAATGGAGGGAGTATCATACAATTGCAACCAAACCTTGATGAGTGAGCTATGATGGGTCCAACTTAATTAATTATTTAATTAAGCTTAAATTTCAATCAAAATTTGCGTTTCCCTTTGGTTTAACCTATATTTCATTTTTGATAGTATAGAACATATTCCCTCTGTTTTTTTTTTTTTTTTCAAGTGTCCCGATCAACAAATTGCAAATAACAAGGAAATATCTAAATTTACATTTTAACCTCATTTATCATTCTCTTTTTCTGCACATCACCTTATATATAACATTAATTATAGGGGTAAAGTTAGAAAAATATAGCTATTATTTCATCAAATTCCGAAATGGGATACTTGAAAACAAACAACAAAAATAGTAACTAAGTCACTTAAAAACAAACGGAGATAGTATATATTATAGAAATAGAAATATTTCATATATTATAATACGTCAACAACAACAAGATCTTGACTATAGAAATTTAGGCTTCGTCATTCGTAATAAATAGTCACGATTAAACTTGGACAAGTGCAAATATTCAAATATGAAAATATTAGTATTGTTGATACGTAGTATAGTACAAGTGGCGTGCATGCAAATTGAATGAGTAAAAATTCAGGCCGAATTCCGAGTCCCAAACCCTCAAAATATTTGTATATATACGGCTAAAAGTAGAAATCTTGGCTTTTTTTTGGACATTGATTCCATCACCAAAAATGTTGGGGCCTTCAGTTTGTTGCAAATAGCATTAATGTCTAAAGCAGGAACTTTATTATATTTTCTTATCAACTTTTTTCTTGCAAACGTAAACCAAATTTAATCCTTCTTTTTTTTTTTTTTTCGGCGTTGCATGCTTTCGGTGTCTGTATTTGAACTCCTTTTTAACATCGGATTAATTTTCTTGAATTTTTTCAAAAAACATTAATTTTACTTGGACATCAAAAAAGTTGAATACGGACAAGAGTCTCTTTATACAATTTTTTTTAATTATCTCTAAATAGATACAAATCCGGTTTATATAAGTAAACACGTCAAGCCTAATAAACTATCAATTTAAAAAAATTGGAGTTGTAAAGGTGTAAGTTTTTGTAAGATTTTTGTATAATTAATTTACTTATGTTTGAATCTTTTGTTAATTTCTTTTGATCCGAAAAGAAAATATATACTTCTCAAATTGCACGTAAACTCTGGATCTCGGTGGTGTTAGCGTGTTCTCTTTGATGTAAAGGAAAATAATGTATAGGAAAAGAGTGAAAAATATTATCCCACAACGTGATTTCTATTTTTTTACCTCGTGATTTTTCTGACGGAAAATAAAATTTATAAGTGGAAAACATTATCACTCCAAGTTTGAATGAAAATGAATTTTTGCTAATTTTTCATTTTATTTCCGTTGAACTTTCGAGATTCCTTCAGCCAATTTTAGAATCTGGATGTTTCCCAATTAGGTGAATAGTAACAAACCGATTGCCAAATTTATGACTAGTAATCTTATACAGATAAATATATTCAAATAATTAAGAAAATTAAAGTGTATATTGGGTTCCTTTATTTCAATTTTTTTTGGGATCATATATGTATTTTTATTAAAATTGGTAAAAAAAATCTCTGTAATTAATTTGATTACTAAATGAAAAATGAGTCGTACGTTATGATTTGACTTAGGTCAATATTAGGCCATTATGCAAAAATAAAGGGGACAGAAGTGCAAGCTAGCTAATTTTCACATGCATATATACACAAACTTTTACGAACATAGGTTTAGCCACACAAAAAAAAATGGTATAGAGATTTAAGAAAAAGAAATGCATAGATTACATGTCTACACATAGAAGACATGCTCAATTCATAGATCCCAAATATACTTTAATCGTTTCAAATTAAGTAAAGTATTTTCTAATTTTTGGTACCATAAAACAATTTATATTGATACGAAGATTCCCTTTAGTTTCTGCACCATATATCTAAACATTTTATACGCGCATCATTGTATTCTTTGACTTAATTAGGAATCATAAGAAATCATTATAAAGTTTGTTCCATCGAATCATGCATGTTTCTAAACGAAAAACAATTTTGGTTCTCAAAAGTTATTCATCCAACCTATTAATTTAATTTAATTTAATTTAATTTAATTTGAGATTTGGCCTATTTTATTCCCCTCCTTAATTAGGTTTAAATCTTTTTAATCTTGAGAATAATAAGCTGCAGTTGTTTGATAAAAACATCTTAATGATTAGGAAAATTGATTTATTTATTTTTTTTATCGGAGAAAATTGATTTAATTATTTCGCACGGTTTCTAGAATTCATTTCTTATTTCAGTTTTTTTTTTTTTGAAGGAGGGGGGAGGGGGGTTGGTGGTATTTACTTAATGATTGAGGTAGAATGGATAACGTCAAAAGAAAGAAGAAAAAAAAAAGGGAATCAGAAGAAAAAAAAGAAATACAAAATATACAAAAAATGTTTTAAAAAGAAAGTGCATGTTGATTGATATTATTCATTTCTAGTCAAGAATTCAGTTTATAATTATTAATCATATGTCACATGTATAAATCTTACGCCGCATGAAATATTTATTTTAGCCTAGGCTAATATAACCTTTCTAAACTCTTTGATTATCATGATTTCATCATTGATGAAAGACTATTTATTTGATAGTCTAGACAAAAATTGAAAAATTCAAATCCCATCATTATATTTTGGATCAAGCTACAAAAAAATAAAAATAAATACCCTACATAGCTATTTCATTTATAATAAAAACTATCGATAATTGATAGGATATGGCCTAGCTACTAGGCCCAAGCATCGAGCCCAATATAATTGGGCCCCGACAGTTAAGCTTGGCCAACACAGCTCGGCCCAACTAAAGCCATATGCAGCTCGGCCCAGTCAGCTACAACCTACTTCAAAGAGACTTCTACACCAAGACAACTCCTACATCGACTACAATTCAAGCTCCAAGAGATATAGAAGCTTGGTGTTTATCCAGTAAAGGAGGAGATCAAGCCAAAGAGTCCTAATAGGAAAAGACTTGTAAACCTAGTCGAATTCCATCTGTAGATACTTATAAATAGGGGTTTAGAATAGATTGGAAGGAGGGGAACAATCTTGTAATCACTACTCATACAAGCAATAAAGATCTATACTCTTTCCGCCCGTGGACGTAGATCTATTCCAATAGATCGAACCACGTAAATTCCTTTGTGTTCCGTTTACTTTCGTGTTCGCGTTAATTCCTTGTCTACATGCATTAATTACCTTACGAAAATAAGTTCGATCACTGGCGCCGTCTGTGGGAAACGAAAATTTGTGATTTTCGATCAAAAGTTTTCTAGGTAATCTACAGCCATGACAGGAAGACTAACGCGATCCCCCCCAAACGCGAAATCACGATTTATTCGAAGCAGCTTCTATTATTCGCCAATTCCGGACTGAAATCACCGCCAAATTGGACGAAACGACCCGGAACCATGTTCTACTCGTCGAGAGGATTCCAACGGTAGGTTGCCCGTCAAAAACCGATCACTGGTGCGGCGGGAATCACGTCTGGAAGTTCGTGCTGCTGCACGACTCGCGAAATCACGATTCGTTAGGAGCAGCTTCTATTATTCGCCAATACCGGGCTGAAATCACCACCAAATCGGACGAAACTACCCGGAAACATGCTCTACGCATCGAGAGGATTCCAACACGATCAATTGTTGCTGCTGCCGCCGCCAGCAAGGAAAAGGATATTCAGCAAACCGGACAAGGTCCGACAGCAAATCCACCGGTTCAGGAAGCCGAAATCCACAAAGGCGAGGCAAGCCAGGCGCAAGATCTACACCCGGCAACATACCGGCTATCTAGGAAGGAACACGCCAAAGGCCAGACTCCGGACGGACACGTTGAGCATGTTGGATAAGCGTAGCAAGACTTTCTCCAGCTCGCCAAAAACAATACAAAGCTCAGCCATGAAAAAGGACAACCCTCACGCAAAGATGGTGGAGAGCACGAAGCTACCTCCGGATCGCAGCATCGGTAAAATTCCCAAAGTGTCCAAATCGTCGACGCAGGGGACACAACACCACGTCTAAGGAGGTTCGATGATGAACGTCGGGAAGATTCCAATCGACTCTCACCCCGGTGTAACACCACCCCACCTCGTCGCGATGCCGTGCCACCTCGGCGCGACACCGTCTTACCTCGGCACGTTGAGGACAATTACCTAGCACTTTGGAGCCATGATGGATCATAGCAGAACGGTTCGCAAGAGCCGACGAAGCTGACAGGCACAAGCGCGAAGCCGACAAGGCCGAACCTTCAGATCAGAAGAAGGATCGGAATGACCGAGGCCAAAGTTGGCGAAGTGCCTTCGACAGGCTCCAGCATACACCCCTGGAATCCAGGCTCGGACCTCGGCAAAACCAGGAACGAAGCCAACTCACTCCATTGACGAGGCCGAAGCCAACTCACACTAATATGTTCGAGAAGCCTCGGCCCATGTCAAGTGGAAGGGAGAAGCGCCGATCCAAGAAGTACTGTCGCTTCCATAAGAATTACAGGGTGCGATATCGAGGAATGCAGAAAGCTTGCTGCGGTCATAGAGCAATTGGTGCGCGACAACACCATCAAGAGGTACCAAAGTCGCGGCCGACGTTCTGACCAGCACGAAGCCCACACTCGAGGCAAAGCGCAATAAAGACGATGAATTCCTCTCAAGGCCGATGCGACGAAGTCCTCTTAAGGCCTAGGCGACGTCCTCTCAAGGCCGAGGCCGACCGAAGTCCCTCGAAATCAAACTCCTAAGTACTGACGAAGTCGAGGAGACAGGTCCACTCTCAAGGCCGAGGCCGACCGAAGTCTCTCGAAGTCAAACTCCTAAGTACTGACGAAGCTGAGGAGACAGGTCCATTCTCAAGGCCGAGGCCGACCGAAGTCCCTCGAAGTCAAACTCCTAAGTACTGACGAAGCCGAGGAGACAGGTCCACTCTCAAGGCCGAGGCTGACCGAAGTCCCTCGAAGTCAAACTCCTAAGTACTGATGAAGCCGAGGAGACAGGTCCACTCTCAAAGCTGAGGCCCGAAGTCCTCAAACGGACAAGCCCTCATATACACGAAGTTCACTCTCAAAGCTAAGGCCTGAAGTCCTAAAACAGACGAGCCCTCACATAAGAGCCCCAAAAAGGACGTGGCCATAACCTTTTACGACAAGGTGAGCACGCTATCAAAGGCCAAGACCTAGCATACTTCCTAGTAGAATCCAAATCCACGGAAACACCGAAGCCATTTGAGCCCCCCTCGAAAAGCACCGAAGCTGAACCCGCAAAAAAACCACCTAAAGATTGTTGAAAAGTTTACGTGGACGCGACTTCGAGGAAATAGGGAAGCGGGGCAGGTATCATACTCCTCAGCCCAGACGGACAGGAGATAACCTATACACTTCGGTTCGACTTCCCTACAACAAACAACGAAGTGGAGTACGAAGCTTTAATCGTCAAACTTTGCCTAGCTCAAGGTCTCCAGATATGAGTTGTACAAGTTTACAGCGACTCTCAAGTCATAGTGAGCCACATACATGCTAGGAGGTCACGAAGCTAAAGGCGACAGGATACCTCCACAAAGCCAAGAACCTACAACAATACTTCTCGTATTTTGAGTTGGTTCACATCCCAAGGGGGCAGAATAGCAGAGCAGATGCACCAAGCAAATTAGCCTCGTCATCCACAAGCCCTCTCGTGGAAGAAGTCAAACACCGAAGTATTGACGAAGCCGAAGCAAGCCTAGTAACTCCATTAAGCAAAGCTCTTAGCCAACTCCAGTTCCCATCATAGCCATCGACTACATCAAATGGGTGGAAGCCGAACCCTTGGCAAAAATCACGAGCAAGAACGCCCTCAACTTCGTCTAGAAGAACATAGTATGCCGCTTCAGCATACCCCATATCCTCGTCTCAGAAAATGGGACACAATTCAGGGACAGAACATTCAGAGAATGGAGTGAAGGGCTTCATACCCAGCAGAAGTTCACTTCGGTAACTCATCCTCAAGCGAACGGCCAAACTGAAGTTACGAACAGAACAATCGTCAAGGGACTCAAAACCCGCCTCGACAAAGCCAAAGGAGATTGGGCAGCAAATTTACCCCAAGTCCTATGGTCGTACCAAACAACTCCCCGGACCTCAAACGGTGAAACACCTTATAGTTTGGTGTATGGAACCGAAGCAGTGATCCCGGTAGAGGTCGGCCTGCCGAGCCCGCGCACTTTCAACTTCACAGCCGAAGTCAATGACGAAGAACTCCGAACCGAACTGGATCTGTTGGAGGAGAAACGAGAGCTCGCCTACATAAGAGAAGCCAAGTACAAACAACAAGTAGCTCGGTACTACAACCAAAGAGTGAAGTACCAACAATTCCAAGCAGGCGACCTCGTACTTCGGAACAACGAGGTCAGTAAAGCGGAAAGACTCGGCAAGTTTGAAGCCACATGGGAAGGACCGTACCGAGTTGAAGAAGTCCTCGGCACAGGGTCGTACAAGCTCACCCACTATATCCGGTAAGCCAATACCCCGTGCATGGCACATTACTCATTTAAAGAGATACCTTGCACAAGTGGTTGAAAGTAATGTCCAAGTTCATATAGTTCATTTAGGTCATTTAGTTCGTCTTTTTAGGGTCTTGCATACATCTTGCATTTGCATACATCTTGCACATCTCTCTCTACTCCACTTATGCATATTATCTCGACAAATAAGGAATGTAAAGCCATATTTAAAGCTAAACTTCGTAGAAATCTAATTTCCGAAGTGAGCTATTTAAAGCCAAACTTCGTAGAAATTCAATTTCCGAAGTGAGCTATTTAAAGCCAAACTTCGTCGAAATCAAATTTTCGAAGTGAGTTATTTAAAGCCAAACTTCGTAGAAATCCAATTTCCGAAGTGAGCTATTTAAAGCCAACTCGTAGAATCATTCTGAAGTGAGCTATTAAGCCAACTTCGTCAAAATCCAATTTCCGAAGTGATATTTAAAGCCAAACTTCGTAGAAATCCAATTTCCGAAGTGAGCTATTTAAAGCCAAACTTTGTCGAAATCCAATTTCCGAAGTGAGCTATTTAAAGCCAAACTTCGTCGAAATCCAATTTCCAAAGTGAGCTAGTTAAAGCCAAACTTCATAGAAATCCAATTTCCGAAGTGAGCTATTTAAAGCCAAACTTCGTCGAAATCCAATTTCCGAAGTGAGCTATTTAAAGCCAAATTTTGTAGAAATTCAGTTTCCGAAGTGAGCTATTTAAAGCCAAACTTCGTAGAAATCCAATTTCCGAAGTGAGCTATTTAAAGCCACACTTTGTCAAAAGACGAAGTGAGCTAGTAAAACCCTGACGAGGGTACTTAATAAACTCCATAATAGGAGTAAAATTAAAACGCGCGTATTGACCTAACCTTGTTAAAAATAAAGGTACGAACTGCCTTTGCTAAAAACGAAGGCATCACCTTTGTTACAAGCAAGGAGAGATACTTTGGTTTAAAACAAGGAGGCACACCTCGGTTAAAAACAAAGATACGGCCTTTGTTTAAAACGGAGAAGAGCCTAAACTTCGTCTTTGATGCAGTCGTGCTAATAAAAGCCTAAACTTCGTCTTTGACGAAGTCGTGCTGTTCAACGCATTCCGACTTCGTCGAAATCTAATTTCTGAAGGGGCAATGCGAATTAAACTTCACCTCGTATTAATGAGGTGGCAAGCATTCCGACTTCGTCGAAATCCAATTTCCGAAGGGGCAATGCAAATTTTATACCCACCTCGTCTTAACGAGGTGGCAAGCATTCCGACTTCGTCGAAAGCTAATTTCCGAGGGGGCAATGCAAAATTCATACCCACCTCGTCTTAATGAGGTGGCAAGCATTCCGACTTCGTCGAAATCCAATTTCCGAGGGGGCAATCCAAAATTCATACCCACCTCGTCTTAATGAGGTGGCAAGCATTCTGACTTCGTCGAAATCCAATTTCCGAGGGGGCAATGCAAAATTCATACCCACCTCGTCTTAATGAGCTGGCAAGCATTCCGACTTCATCGAAATCCAATTTCCGAGGGGGCAATGCAAAATTCATACCCATCTCGTCTTAACGAGGTGGCAAGCATTCCGACTTCATCGAAATCCAATTTCCAAGGGGGCAATGTAAAATTCATACCCACCTCGTCTTAACGAGGTGGCAAGCATTCCGACTTCGTCGAAATCCAATTTCCGAGGGGGCAATGCAAAATTAATACTCACCTCTCCGACTTCGTCGAAATCCAATTTCCGAGGGGGCAATGCAAAATTCATACTCACCTCGTCTTAACGAGGTGGCAAGCATTCCGACTTCGTCGAAATCTAATTTTCGAGGGGGCAATGCAAAATTCATACCCACCTCGTCTTAACGAGGTGGCAAGCATTCTGACTTCGTCAAAATCCAATTTCCGAAGGGACGATGAAAATTTTATACCCACCTCGTCTTACCGAGGTGGCAAGCGTTCCGACTTCGTCAAAAATTGTATTTCCGAAGGGGCAATGTGAATTTCAGTTCGACCTCGTCTTAACGAGGCGCTACACATTCCGACTTCGTCGAAATTGTATTTCCGAAGGGGCAATGTGAATTTCAGTTCGACCTCGTCCTAACGAGGCGCTACACATTCCGACTTCGTCGAAATTGTATTTCCGAAGGGGCAATGTGAATTTCAGTTCGACCTCGTCCTAACGAGGCGCTACACATTCCGACTTCGTCGAAATTATATTTCCGAAGGGGCAATGTGAATTTCAGTTCGACCTCATCCTAACGAGGCGCTACACATTCCGACTTCGTCAAAATTGTATTTCCGAAGGGGCAATGTGAATTTCAGTTCGACCTCGTCCTAACGAGGAGGTAAGCATTCCGACTTCGTCGAAATCTTATTTCCGAAGGGGCAATGTAACTTTCCCTATTCATGCTTCACCTTTCTACCCCAAATCACACCCTCACTTCCATATCTTTTTTTTTGGGGGGGGGGGGGGATGTGATAGGATATGGCCTAGCTACTAGGCCCAAGCATCGAGCCCAATATAATTGGGCCCCGACAGTTAAGCTCGGCCAACGCAGCTCGGCCTAACTAAAGCCCTATGCAGCTCGGCCCAGTCAGCTACAACCTACTTCAAAGAGACTTCTACACCAAGACAACTCCTACATCGACTACAATTCAAGCTCCAAGAGATATAGAAGCTTGGTGTTTATCCAGTAAAGGAGGAGATCAAGCCAAAGAGTCCTAATAGGAAAAGACTTGTAAACCTAGTCGAATTCCATCTGTAGATACTTATAAATAGGGGTTTAGAATAGATTGGAAGGAGGGGAACAATCTTGTAATTACTACTCATACAAGCAATAAAGATCTATACTCTTTCCGCCCGTGGACGTAGATCTATTCCAATAGATCGAACCACGTAAATTCCTTTGTGTTCCGTTTACTTTCGTGTTCGTTAATTCCTTGTCTACATGCATTAATTACCTTACGAAAATAAGTTCGATCAATAATAGAATCGAAGAGCACATGTGTTTGATATTAATAGGATTATACTTTAATCTGGTCAAACTCCAGATTTTTATTAATAATTAAGTCAAATCCATGTAATCATGTCTCTCCTAGCAAGAATATATATATATATATATATAACACGAATCATTCAAATTGAAAATCAGTTTTAATGGTAATTTTGTATATATGTTCAACTTTGAGGGTTTAAAAAATAATTATTTTGATTAATTAAATCCTATTTCATATCTGGCATGGCATGCGGTTTATGCACGAACTAGCATGGATTTAACTGTTTCAAAAAAAACATAGTTTTAATTGTTTCAAAAAAAAAAACATGGGTTTAACCTCCGATTAGTTTTCACGACCCAAATCATCCTTTCAAGAAAAACATGGGTTTAACTGTTTCAATACATATTTTTTGATAGAAAAAAAAAAATATATATATATATATATATATATATATATATATATATATATATATATATATATATATATTTGAAACCCCAAATCATCCTTTCCCATATATATTAGTAATTAGATTAGTTAGAGGACTCTCTTTTGAGAAGACTCACGTATTGAACTTGGGGGAAGGGAGCAGCGGCTGAAAATTAAACAAGCCTTCTTCTTCATCTTCTTTCATTATTTCTTTATTTTATTTATTTTGCTTTTATTTTGTTTATGATTTCTAGTTAATTTGTTTATTCCGGCAAAGACAGTGAAGCCTTGGCAAGATTATTTTGTGAGATTTAATCAGTTTTTATACTTTGATTTATATGTTTGCATCTGTTATTCTCTGTGTTTATTTTAATGAATTGTTTCATGCTGCTAGGTAGTGCGCAATATTTAGTGGTTTGGAATTAATTTATAGCCAATTGAATCAGCCATACGTAATCGTGGTTAGATTTAATTAGTGGTAAATTGACTTGTTTAAGTCAAGGGAATAACAGTCTAAATTCGATAATCCTGCGTCAGAATTTATCGGTTTTGAATCGGGTTTCTCTAGTTTTTAATGCTGTCGACTCATTAAATCTATAGAGCGTCTCTTACGGTTGTCAGTCGATTAGGGAAATAACTGGTGAAGCGTCTTCCTGGTTATCGAGAATTTATGGAGAAATAAGATCGCGTCAGAAGCGTCTTCGGTGGTCATAACTGGTTTGTTTGCATTAAATTAGAGTTATCTTTGCATCGATGATCAGAATAATTGAGCTAGGGCTGAACTTGTCTGCTGCCGGAATCGTCTTTTAATTTGTTTGAAACAAAAATTAAAGTGTCTTTTATTTTCTTTGTTTATTTATTTTTCTAATTTATTTTCGTAATTAGTTTAATAAAAATTCATATTTTGGCAGTTGGAAATTTAGAAGAAATCTCGCCGATCCCTTGGGAGACGATCTTGCTTACCACTGTCTGAACAGTGTGGGCATACCGACCAGAAAGTCGGATTTATTTTTGGTGTAAAACGACGCACCATAATTATAAGACGAGGCTTCTGGCTGTTGACTTCGGAGAGGAAATTATGCTCAATGAATCAGCGACTCATGCTTTTTATTTTTCCTATTACAGTAATTTGAGAATACCTGAAGAACTATTGCAGAAATTTTACTTACTTATAATTTGTAGTGTAGAAGTGTTCGAACGTCGATTTTCGTAGGGAAATTAAAAAGCATAACGAGAATGTAAAAGAACACCAAAAAATTACGTGGTTCGATCTTTTGTGAGATCTACGTCCACGGAGCAAGAGTACGAATTTTATTTCCATCTCTTTTTTTCTTTACAAGATTTCTTTCCTCTATTTATAGAGGATCTACATAACCCTAGCCCTAATTTCTCTTGGGCTTGATATTGGGCTTCACTTCTATTTCTTCTGGGTCATATCCTATCATATCCCTCCTCAAAAAGACATAGAAGTGAGGGTGTGATTTGAGGTCGAACTTGAATTGCTTTGCCCCATCGAAATTGGAATTTCGACGAAGTCGAAATGCGTACCGCCTCGCTAGGATGAGTCGTAATAAAATCGCATTGCCCCATCGAAATTAGGATTTCGACGAAGTCGAAATGCTAGCTCGTACTCGTCTTAGACGAGTTTAGGCTTTTAAATAGCTCTACTCCGTCGTAAGGCGAAGTTTTGGCTTTAAGTTAACCACTTCGTTCGAAGACGAAGTTTCGGTTTTCAATAGCCACTTCATCTAAAGATAAAGTTTTGGCTTTAAGTTAACCACTTCGTTCGAAGACGAAGTTTCGGTTTTCAAATAGCCACTTCGTCTAAAGATGAAGTTTTGGCTTTAAGTTAACCACTTCGTTCGAAGACGAAGTTTCGGTTTTCAAATAGCCACTTCGTCTAAAGATGAAGTTTTGGCTTTAAGTTAACCACTTCGTTCGAAGACGAAGTTTCGGTTTTCAAATAGCCACTTCGTCTAAAGATGAAGTTTTGGCTTTAAGTTAACCACTTCATTCGAAGATGAAGTTTTGGTTTTCAAATAGCCACTTCGTCTAAAGATGAAGTTTTGGCTTTAAAGCAGCCACTTCGTCCGGAGACGAAGTTCGGTTGTTGAGCAGCCACTTCGTCCGGAGATGAAGTTGGGTTATAGAGTGGCCACTTCGTCCGGAGACGAAGTTGAGGCCTATGTTCCTTATTTGTCGAATTTATCGATTGGAGTCGTCTCCTTACGCGCGTTTAAATTTTAAGTAGCTCTTCCTCGTCGTGAGACGAGGATTGGCTTTAGGTAGCACTTCCTCGTACGAAACGAGGATTGGCTTTAGTTTATATATATATATATATATATATAAAAGAATTAATAAAAGAAATTAGAGTAATGAATTTACCTTGGCTGCAGCTCGTCGAGTGCAGCTCGGAGGTGCTGCATCAGCTCGGCAAGGAGCCCGACAGAGGAGCTCGGCGGGGTAGGTGCTGCGGCACCGAGGCGGAGAGCTACAGGTGCTGCAGCTCGTCAGAGAAGCTCGGTTGTTCTTCGTGATGGTCGACATAAGGAGCGAGCTCGGCGGGGGCGAGCTGCGGAGGAGCTCGGCTGCTCTTCGTGAAGGTCGACGTAAGGAGCGAGCTCGACGGGGGCGAACTGCGGAGGAGCTCGGCTACTCGATGTGAAGGTGCTGCTTCCCGGCACAGCTCGGCGGAGGAGGTGCTGCGGGTGCGGCGTCGGCTGCAGCTTGGCAGCTCGGCAAGGGCCCGAGAGGAGGAGCTCAGCGGTGCAGCTCGTCACCGTGCTGTGGTGACGTCGGCATCAACGCCTTAGCAGCTCCGCTACTGATCTGGTGCTGCCGGAGCTTGGACGCCATCTCCTCCATCTCCGGCGGCGAATTATCGTCCCCCCAGTGGTAGGCGGAGGAGGGGACAGAGGAGAGCATCTGGTTGAGGAAATCGTCGTGCGATGCCGCCGGATCGAACTGCGAGGCGGCCAGCATCTGTCCGTGACTGTGGATTTCGTGCAGGGATAAGATTTGGTGTTGGTTCAGCAGCGCGTTGATGCAGTTTGGCAAGGAGGTGCTGCAGCTCGCCGGTGGGGGAAGCTGCCGAGAAACCAGAGGGGAGAGTTGGGAGCGAGCTCGTCAAGCGACATCGACATGACGAGGTGGAGGCGCAGCTCGGCTGCTCGACGGAGGAGCTCGGCATGGCGCAGCTCGGCGGCTCGGTGGAGCTCGGCGGGGGCGAGCTCGGTGATGAAGCTCGGCGGCGGGGACGTCGGCCCACGCAAGTGCTGCACTTCGGTGGTGCTGCTCGAAGGTGGCGGAGGATGGAGCTCGATGGGGAGCTCGCTGCTGCGGCGGCGACGTTGGTTCGAAGCTCGAAGGGGCGTTTGGTGCAGCTCGGAGGTGGCGGAGGATGGAGCTTGATGGAGGCGAGCTCGCTCAGCATGCAGCTCGGAGGATCAAGCTCTGCCGCCCGTTTTGCTGCATGCCGTCATCGACGACGAAACAACCTCACCTCTTTCACCTCGCCATCGACCGCCGTTGATCCTCCGCTGTTAGGAACTCGGACAACGGCTTGTAGGCCTCGTAGCCGGCGACGTCGACTCACAGCTCGTTGGGGGTCTCGGCGGAGGAGGTAGGAGTAACAGCGAACAGCTACTGTTGGGGATGGCGGTTGAACCTCACTGCCTTTCGCCCCACTCCCCCTCTCTCTCCTTAACTCCTTCTCTCTCTCCCAACGTGCATGATGCTCCCAGCATTCTTTCTTTCTTCTTTTTTTTTTTTTATCCGGAAACACGAATAGGATCATGGCGCCTTCGTTGGCGATTTCTGCAAAGCACGACTCTCTGATGGAATCGGGTCCGGCGAAGTGCTGCAGGTATTGCGGCGGCGGCGACTGCAGATAATACGATCAAGCACAAGTATGAGGAATCGCCGCGCCACCACCGAGGCAATGGAGGTGCAGCCGCGATTCCACGGAGCGGAGGCATCGCCTTCTTCGCGCGGAAGGTAGTCGCAGATCTGGGCCTTTCGAAAGCCGGCGGCGTCGCCTTCGACCTGGGAGAGGCGTTGCTCGGCGGAAGATGGAGCGGTGGTGGTGGCCTCGTCCTCGGCTCGGGGGCGTTAGGAGCGGCTGGGGGGGAGATGGAGCGGCGGCGGCGGCTGCATCTCCAGCTCGATGTCGATGGTGCCGGAGGGCTTGCTGAGGACGAGCTTCTTCTCGCGGAAGAGGTACAGCTCGATGTCGATGTCAACCGGATCGTGCCGCCGGAAGTGCGACATGAGGAATTGCAGAGGGCGGTGGTGGCTCGGTTTCGTGGAGCGGCGTCGTTGGCTTTTTGGCGCTGGCCAACACGGCCGCTTGAAGGTGAAGGAGGCGTCGTCGCCTTCGTCGCGGCGGAAGCGCAGCTTGGCGGAGGATAGAGCGGCGGCGGTGCGGATGGCGGTTGAACGTCCTTTTTCACCCCTACTCCCCCTCTCTATTTCACCCCCTCCGCGAAACGTGCATGATGGCCTTCCAGCCTTCAAAGTTTTTTTTTTCTTTTTTTCTGAATCATTCTCTCTGCCTTAATTCTTCCCAGAAAATTTTCGATCTCAAACACAAAATAATTGTTTCCCACAGACGGCGCCAGTGTTCGAACGTCGATTTTCGTAGGGAAATTAAAAAGCATAACGAGAATGTAAAAGAACACCAAAAAATTACGTGGTTCGATCTTTTGTGAGATCTACGTCCACGGAGCAAGAGTACGAATTTTATTTCCATCTCTTTTTTTCTTGTCTTAATAAATTAAATTGTCCCTTTTTTAAATTGAAATGTAATTTATACCCCTTTTTTAAAATGTATGTTCAAAGTGCCCCTTTTATTATTTTAAGTATAAATTTGTGCAAATCACATCAACCAATCAATTCACCTTGTGACTCAACAAATGTGGCATGTCGATTCATGCATGAAAAAAATTCATGCATGGTATATATACATCTTATCCCTGCTTTATATACAATCTGATTCTCAAAACTTCAATTTATCAGAACTAACAAACAAAAAAAATGTTGTAAAAATTATTTCCGAATAGAAGTGAAGCAAGAAGGAGTTTAAGAATTAGTGAGGTAATAATTTGTTTTGTAAGCTGCATTTCTTCAATAAATTTAGATAATTAACAATTTAAACTTAATTAGGTGAATTATTCTAGAATAGAAGTGAAACGAGAAAAGGTTGACCGGAAACAGACTGCAACAGAGGTGTTCAACAATTAGTGAGGTAACAATATTATTGCTTATTAAATTATTTTATCTATAATTACATGTTTAATTTCCATAGTGTATAGTGTATGTATACAAATGATTAATTTCGGTTTTAGTACTTTTAAATTCAATAGTTTAAATTTAATTTCTTTAATTAATCTCTTAATTCATGAAATATTATTGTTCTTATTAAAATATTACATGTATTGAGTTTAAAAAAATGATTCAATGCTTAATAAATTATCCACCGCCGGTAAAAGTGGCCGGATCTCTCCCACCGCCTGCAACCTTGTGTCGTCGGCGGTGGGAGAGATCCGGCCACTTTTGCCGGTGGTGGATAGCATATTATTGTTTATTGAATTATTTTATCTATAATTACATGGTTAATTTCCATAGTGTATGTATAAAAATGATTAATTTTGATTTTAGTACTTTTAAATTCAATAGTTTAAATTTAATTTCTTTAATTAATCTCTTAATTCATGAAATATTGTTGTTCTTATTAACATAATATATGGATTGAGTTTAAAAAAATGATTCAATGCATAAAAACTTATCCACCGCCGGCAAAAGTGGCCGGATCTCTCCCACCGCCGGCGACAAAAGGTTGCCGGCGGTGGGAGAGATCCGGCCACCTTTACCGGCGGTGGATAGCATATAGAACTCTGCATAAAATCAACTCTCAATTGCCCTCAATGATATCACATTTCACCGCTAGTGTCACTTAATTTCTAACCACTAGCTGTTTCTTTGGCATTATAGAAACCAAGCTTAGGAAAATGCACATATATCTGCGAATTCCAACAATATAATTAAAGTTAAGCGGCTAATTTTGTTTAATTAATAGTAAATCCTTCAAATTATCTAATCAATTTTCGTCCAAATATCTCTACTACTTGGCATAGAAAAAAAAATACATACAAGCGATCAACTCCATATTCATTCAAACCACATACAAAGATAGGAAATGGATCCAATTGATTTACCAGAACAAAAATATAAACAAAATCCGCATAAATAAATTGAAAAAATAAAATTAAAAGCCTCACAATTAACTCCCGATGATGATATTGTTGATGGGGATGAAAATCAACTTCAGAGGGGCGGCGGTGAGAGGGGCGGCGGTGAGAGGTCGGCGGTGAGAGGGGCGGCGGTGAGTGCGGCGCTGAGAGGGAGGCAGCGGTGAAAGGCTGCGGTGAGAGGGCGGCGGCGGTGGGAGCTCTGAGAGGACGGCAGCGGTGGCAGCTGTGAGGGTGGGGGTGGGGGCGGGGGTGAAGTGAGAGGGATAGGCGGGCGGTGAGAGTGGCAGGGGTAGTCGGCGGCGCAGAGAGAGGAGGAGGCGGGCGGCGGTGGTGAGAGTGAGAGGAAGGCGGGCGGTGGGCGGTGGATGAAGAGTTTCAAGAAGAAGAAGAAGAAAGACTTTGGGCGGTGAAGACGTTGGGCGGTGAGGAAGTGAAGTGTTTGTAGGGTTTTTTTTTGTCGTTTTCAGTTTGTTTTTAGCTGTTTATTTTATGAGGAAGAATCAATTCTGTCTGCAAAAGCTTCCCACTCCAATTTCCAAAGGAAAGACTTGGGAATAAAATAATAAAGAGGGGCATTTATCACATACAAATTAAAAAGGGGGCATTTATCACATTTTGATTTTCAAATAGGGCATTTAAAATTTTCACCCTTTTTTCTTTACAAGATTTCTTTCCTCTATTTATAGAGGATCTACATAACCCTAGCCCTAATTTCTCTTGGGCTTGATATTGAGCTTCACTTCTATTTCTTCTGGGCCATATCATATCAAGAAGGTTCCTCATTTTTTTCGTACCTAAACATTGATCATGTGGACATTAATTGGTAATGGTAAGGGGAAGCTGGAATGGGATATATATATACATACATTTTATGAAACTGTGGCATATGCGTAGGTGGTGGTGCACTATGCATAGTCCATTTTTCAAAGATTAATTTGATTGATTTCAATTAAATATGGCCTAAAGAATATAATTTTTCTTTTTAAGTAACTTTTAAAATTAAAAATAAAAAGAAAGTTAAATACAAAGTTGATTTTTAAAATATTAAAATTTAATTTTATTAATACTATCATTTTGACAACGAAATGCAGCTCAGTTGGTAAGACGCTTCCCCTTTAACCAAGAGGTTGAGAGTTTGAGTCACTTCGGGTGCGTATATGTGTGAGTGTGTTGTGTTTGTGTAATCAAAAAAAAGTTACTATCATTTAGATAACTTATAAAGAACTCAAAGTAATGCAAGAATCCATAAAAACAATAGTAGATAGGCTTTAGATAAAAACAATTCTGAATAATTACCAATACATTTTTTTTGTTTTAAAAAAAATTTGTGATTGAATTCTATCAGTATCTCGATTACATAGATTTCAAAACTTTAGAAATGACATAGATAATAGTACCGCGAAATTGATTGATTTCATATAACAAAAATAATAATTACTAACTGTTTTTGGATAAAAGAATTAGCAATCGTTATTTATTATTATTATTATTATTATTATTATTATTATTATTTAAATAATTTGAAATAAGTATTGAATACATTCTATCAACTTAATTACTCCGTATAAGATATATTATCGACTTTATTTTGTTGATTTTAGTAGGTTAATTGTTTTACAATAGATTTAGTATTTTTCTTTTTTCCCGAAACAAAGTTAAGTAGTACGGAGTATACAATTTTGATTTTCAAAATTTTTAAATTGAATTATAATAGTAATATTTGCATTTGAACTGTCACATAAAAAGTGATTGATTTCATGGCTCATACTAATACATTATATTTTCAATTTTCTTATTAGATTATTTTTGTTAATCTCCTTTAATATGTTTAAACTATCAATTATCTTTATTATTGAATAAAACATTTAATTACTTCTTCCGTCTCACTTCGGTAATCCCATAAATTGAATATATGTATAAAATAATGAAATAAGACAACTGAAATGGAATAGAAGGAGTACTAAATTTTAATATATTCCTTCCGTGCATCGCACGGGTGCAAATGCTAGTAATACTAATTAATACACAAAACACCACCTCTCACAAACACGTGTACTTACATAAGTATATGAATACGATTATAAGGTTGAATTTGTACAATTCCGGAAACGATAACGTATTAATTATCATTTGAATAGTCTAATTATTTGATTATATTAATATATCTAGAATAATTTACCATAATTTAAGTCAACGTAATTAAGTAAGCATGCTAAGTGCTTACTTTTAACTTGAACAAATTTTAGTTGAATCATTGCATACGTCATAAATTAAGCAACACTAATTGGCCGGTGAAATTGTTCGAATTAACAAGCTTAATTAAGACACTTATTATATATGTACTTGATCCTTCCATCTATTAATATGTTATGATATTAAATAATAGTGTGAATACCTATAAGTAGCCACTCTTATAAGACAAAAGTCATTTTTTGGCCACCAATAAGTAAATGGTCTAATTATAGCCATTTTTTGAATTTCATGACATTTATGCCCTTACCTATTTAATTGATTGTACGAATTCACGATTACTCGTGTTCGTGTGCACGATCAATCCTCATTTTGCTCGTATTCGTGTGCACGAACATGAGTGAAAACTATCGTGAAGTTCGGTCGTGCACACGAACACGAAGAAAATAAACGTATTCGTGCACACGAACACGAACAACCGTAAAATCGTGCAACCCTCATACTTTCGGTTTTGCTAAGGAGGCAACAACGACAAGCGGCGTTCAGAGATTTTCGAGATGCAGTGGCGGCAGGGTGCGGAGGGGTGGGCCGAAAATGAAGAAAGAAGTGGAGGGCGGTGGTGGCTGGTCCAATCCATTCGAAACCCTCTACCTCCGACTCCTAGCCCTGTTTTCCACGGCGGACTTCCAAATCCCGGCCATCAGAGAATCACAATTCCTTCTCCAATTCCTCCTGTACCTCGTGTTCCTCGTCTTCAGCATCTGCGCCATTTAATCAATCGTCGCGAGCACCTTCAACGGCTACGGCAAGTCAGTCGAATTCATCTCCACCCTCAGATCTGTCCTCCTCTCCTTCCTCCCCGTCCTCACAACCACTCTCCTCGCCCAGCTAATAATCGTGCTATTGTGCTAATCGTCTTCGCCTTCGTGGCTCTGCTATTCCTCTCCAACAACGTGCTCATGTCAATCGGATTCGACATGGATTACAACCACGAGTACTTCCTTGTGCCGCCATCGCGATCGGGGTCTCGATAGCGGCAGTGGTGATCTACCTATTCATCGATTGGAGCCTGTCGAACGCGGTGGTTGTGGTGGTATCGGATTGGGGGTTCGTCGTGCGTGCTTAAGCAAAGCTCATATTTGGTGAAGGGGGCGAGGGGCGTGATGTTCGTGTTCATGTTCTTCAGAGTTTCGTCGGGTGTTCTGGGAATTCGCTTTTTGAAATTTGTGTTGATCGGAGGTGGAAGCGACAATGGATAGATTTGTTGGTTAGGGGTGAAGATTATCGTTTATGCTTCTTCATCTACTATAAATCATTGCGCCATGAATTGGTGTTTGAGATTGATGCCAAGCTCGGCGGCGAGTACGTCAGTTTGCCTCTATGAAGTCAGTGTTTTTGAGAGAGGTAAATGAAGTTTTGTTAATGTTGTGTTAAATCTTCATTAAGGGTATAAAAGTATTTACACAAGGAAAATGGTTAAAATTAGACCTTTCTTTTATTATTGGCTACAAAAGATTTTTGTCTTATAAGAATGACTATTTTAGGGTTTGCCTCTAAATAATATATCTCACTTACATTTTAAGAAGGAAATGACGAATAAATCGTATCTCATATCTTTATTTAATGGTTGGATGCATATTCTTCATATTCCATGATCATTCCTTACCATTTTAATCAAGAAAATTAATTAAACAATTAATTAATAGATATATTTGAACAATTGCACTCTTATATATCCACGAAAACATAATTATCAAGACCCCCATATAATAATGTTGAATGATATTAATATTCGTGGAATGTTCAAAAAATGAATTATTTCGAATGCATTTATAAGTATTAATTGATGACTGCAAGCGAAACAAAAAAAAAATCATAATTAACTAGCACCTTAATTAAACTCTTAATCCAAACTGACTGAATATATACTTTAAGAACTACTCTCTAAACTTTTGAAACAAATATGATGCACAACACAACGTGTATAATAACTGTTAGAAATCTCTCATTTATCGTACATCGACTTTGTAATGATCTTAATTCTAACATATAAATTGGATAATTTTCCCACTTAGTACGGCCTTATTAAAGGGTGATTGACCCATTTTTTCATGGTACCAGAGCAGGTCTAAAGTCGATGTGGTAGATTGATCCATGTATATGGATGTCTAGCCGGTGGTGGCTTTGGTTTGTTCACATGCAGTGCTGACGATGACCTACACGTGAGGGGGCGTGTTGAAGGTGATTGGCCCATATCCACATAAATGAAACACCATATCCACCTAAATGAAACGAATATGTACTGAGGCCAATTCAATAATTTTTTTTTTAAGTGTCTCATTTCGAGTTTTCTCTAGTTTCTTAACAAGTCGTATTTCAAAATTTTAAAGTAAAATAATTGTATTCTCAGTATGTTACCCTTATATTTAACACGATTAATAAATTGACCATAAAAGATAAAGAATAATAAATAAGGTTATAAATATAAATTTGACTATATCCTCTAAATATATTCTCTCCGTTTTTCATAAGTGTTCTCCATTATTATCAAATTACACATATCAAGAAAATGTTTAAATTTACATGTTAATTTCATTTATTATTATTTTTTCTTAGCACCAATTTATTTATAGCAATAATTATAAAGCTAAAATAAAAAGAATTTAATTATTTTATCATCAAATTTCGAAATGAACCACTTAAAAATAAACAAGAAAACAAAAGTCAAATGAAAAAACAGTGGGAGGCTATGAAAATTTATCCCCTATTCAGTGTCTTCACTTCAAAAAGTTTTAATTTTCTTTATTTAAAAAAGAAATTAATTGTTTTGTTCGTCGAGAGTCATGATCTCCTCTACTAGACCAATATGGAGTCACGGTCAACCAACTCTTCCCAACACGTGTCCTTTCCCCCAACCCCAACTCACGCGTGTCCTGCCTCTCTCTCTCTCTCGGGCTTGGATCCCCTGCTCTGGGGTGAAACACAGCACGGTGCTGTGCCCCACAAGCGACGTCATTCCAGCCCAAATAACACTCTTCAATCCATTTTCTCTTTATCTTTTTGTTGTTATTGTAATTTATTTGCTTGTTTTTCCTTTTTTTACTAAATACTAGACTCCATATTTTAGTTTATATATTTGATTTCTTCAGATTTTTAATTAATATTCCCTCCGTCCTCCATTTCTTGACCCAAAACTTTTCGGCACGTATTTCTACCGAAACCTAGTATGGGCTTTTAAATATAATTTTGAAATATTTTTTCTTTTACGGGATACTACGAGTGTCGTACTATCCCTTAAAAGAAAAAATATTTCAAAATTATATTTTAAAACTCGTACTAGGTTTCGATGGATATGCGTGCCGAATAGTATTAGTGTCAAGAAATAGAGGATGGAGGGAGTACAATTTTATTCCATAATAGAGTTACGTATTTCTTCATTTTTTTTGGCGTGCCGAATAGTATTAGTGTCAAAAAATAGAGGACGGAGGGAGTACAATTTTATTCCATAATAGAGTTACGTATTTCTTCATTTTTTTAATAATTTTTTTTCCCTCTTATTCTGATTTAATTTTTACTTTTTCTTTTTTTTGTTATTGCATTTTCGTTTTTTATGTTTAAATTTAGTTCATGGTTGATGTTTGTTAGTTGGTGTATTCACATGATTCTTAATTGACTATTTCCATAATTAGGCTTTATTATAGTAATAAATATAATTATAAATTTCCTTAACCCTAACTAAAATGGTTGGTTAAAATTAAAACAAAACACTACAAATCCTTATTACAAAATAATTAAACCTACTTATAATTATTTTACCTAAAAGCTGAAAACTCGAATTTATGAATATAAAGCATAATTATAAAAATGATTAATACTAACTTAAATATATAAAAATATGATGAAATACATAACTCAATTATGGAATAAAATATTAGCAATCTAAAGAAATGGAATAAAATAATATGGAGTAGTATTAAGTAAAAAGGAAAAAACAACAAATAAATTACAATAACAACAAAAATAAAAAATAAAAAAAGAAAATGGATTGGGGGCTGTTGTTTTAGCTTGAACGATGTCGCTTATGAGGCACAACACCGTGCTGTGTTTCACCCCCACAGCAGGGGATCCAAACCCCTCTCTCTATCTCTCTCTCATAGTATACATACATTATACTCCTTTCGTCTCGCATTAATTGTCCACCTTTATTATTTTATATCTCACATATATTTCCCCTTGTGCACAATTACCCACGGGACGGAGGAAGTACATTCATCTATGCACTGCACATTCTACATACATAATCACCTCTCTCTTTAATTTTCCTAACAAATTCATTAACTGTTTGGAGATTCTTGGTTACTATTCTAATTTCCAAGCTGTAACTGAAAGATGTTAGAATTTATAGATCACACAAAGCATAAATTCAAATTCCATAAACATCGATACTCGATTATCAAAGATTATAGGAATACCTGGATCCATAGAGATTGAATTACTAGATGCGGAATAACTTTAAGAACAATCTCAAATCCTCAATCACGAACACAAACCACGAACACAAACAGATTTGGAATTATGGTCTTCCTCAACTAAATCACCTTATGGGCCTTACGTTTTCTTCCAGATGGGGAGAAGATAAACTTTGTTCGATTTAGTATATTGGGGACCATAACCAGAGACTCTTTATATACTAGTGAATTAGGTTACCCATAAACACCTAATTGGACTAGTATTAGGTATCCACTCATAAGCCCATATCAATTACATAGCCCATGGACTAATACTAAATTAGATCACTTAATTAAGTCCATCAATAATAAATAGCCAATATAATTGCAATAATAATATGTTGCCCACAAAATAGATTAATAGAAAATAAATTTTCTAACAATCTCCCACTTGGGCTACATATATTAATACCTAAAGCAGTTATATCAAAGAATTCCTTAGTGCGCAACTTTATGCTATTTATTTTCAGACTATGCCTTAACAATCTGGTCCATCTCGTATACTAGAAATGAAACTACCGCGATGTTTGCCACATTATAAATCGTGGCTTAACCCCGATAATTACCATATCTAATATATTCAATGACATAGATCAAATATGGTGAGTAGCATGGAAATTACATGTAATGTGACCTCTATCATGTCTATTTCCAACTGGTCCTACTTTAGTTCTTAATGAGATCAATCCAGAAATGTAATGTAAAACATCACAAAAGGATAACTTAACCGAATTCAAAATGAAATCAAAACCATCATCTTATATTCTGCAGAAAACTGAACAAACCAAAATAAGTGTATCACATAGAACAAAAACTCCCACTAAACTAAGGCAATGTCACAAACAACACCCATATGAGCAGTATGCTCCTGAAAGACCTTCGGTGTTAATGCCTTAGTTAGAGGATCCGCTAGCATTTCATTTGTTCGTATGTGCACTATAGAAATCTGTTCATTTTGAACTCTCTCCTTTACAACAAGATACTTGATGTCGATAAATTTTGACTTTGTAGCACTTCTATTGTTGTTGGAGTAAAGCACAGCTGAATTATTGTCACAATAAATCCTCAACGGTCTTTCTATATTATCGACCACCCGCAGTCTTGTGACAAAGTTCCGTAACCATAAAGCATGATCGGATGCCTCGTAACAAGCAATGAACTCTGCCGCCATGGTAGAAGAAGCTACAAGAGTCTGTTTTGCAGACTTCCAGGAAATAGCTCCTCCTGCCAACGTAAATACATACCCTGATGTGGAACGCATGCTATCTTGACATCCAGAAAAATCGGAATCAGAGTACCCAATGATCTCCAAATTCTCTGATCTCCGATAAGTGAGCATGTAATCCATTGTTCTCTTCAAATATCGCATTACGCGTTTGGCTGCTCTCCAATGTTGCTCTCCCGGATTGCTCAAATATCTACCTAAAACTCCCACTATAAAAGCTATATCTAGACGAGTACAAACTTGAGCATACATAAGACTTCCTACTGCCGAAGCATACGGAATCTTTTGCATCTTACTCTTCTCAAAGTCATTGTTGGGGCACTGATTGAGACTAAACTTGTCTCCCTTAGCCACAGGGGTATCTAAAGGTTTACAATCTTTCATGCCGAATCTTCCTAAGACCATATCGATATAGCTCTTTTGTGACAATCCAAGAATGCCTCGAGAACGATCTCGTAGTATTTGGATCCCTAATACAAAAGAGGCGTCACCAAGATCTTTCATCTCAAATTTCTTCTTGAGAAAACTCTTGGTTTCGTGCAATAAGCCTATATCGTTGCTCGCAAGAAGAATGTCATCAACATATAATATCAAGAAAATGTATTTACTCCCACTGAACTTGTAGTATACACAATCATCAACGACATTTGCCTCAAAACCGTAAGAGGTAATGACTTGATCAAACTTGTGATTCCATTGATGAGATGCCTGCTTGAGACCATAGATGGACTTCTTTAGTTTGCAAACCTTAGACTTTGAATCTCCAGATACAAAGTTTTCCGGTTGCACCATATAAATCGTTTCCTCAATGTCTCCATTAAGAAACGCAGTCTTAACATCCATCTGGTGTAGCTCTAAATCAAAATGAGCCACAAGTGCCATTATAGTCCTAAAAGAGTCTTTCGACGAAACTGGAGAGAAAGTCTCTTTATAGTCAATGCCTTCTCTTTGAGTGAATCCTTTCGCGACTAGACGAGCTTTATATCTTTCGACATTGCCTTTTGAATCCCTTTTGGTTTTAAATATCCATTTGCAACCAATAGGTTTCGCACCTTTAGGCAATTCGACTAGATCCCAAACGTCATTGTCACTCATAGATTTCACCTCCTCCTTCATGGCATCAATCCACTTTTGAGAGTTAGAACTACGCATAGCTTGTCCAAAGGTGACCGGGTCATCCTCTGTCAAACCAATGCCATCCTCATGTTCTTGAAGAAATACTATATAATCATCCGAAATTGCATTTCTTCTCTCTCTAGTGGATCTCCTTAATGACACCTCTTGAGGTTGTGTCGCCTCTTGAGGTTGTTGAGTTTGAACTTCAGGTGAAGGAAGAATCTCAATTGATTCTTGAACAATAACAGGTATGGAAACCATATCATTGTCTATTTCAGATTCTTCTTCAAAGACAATATTCCTAATGATATCTTCCCTCCCAAACTCAATATCCTCAAGAAATTTGGCATTTTCTGTCTCAAAAAATGTTCTTGATGTGGGATGATAAAATTTATACCCCCGAGAGCGTTCAGGGTAACCAACAAAATAACAGCTAACCGTTCTTGAGTCCAATTTTCCTTCATGCGGCTTGTAAGGTCGCGCCTCAGCTGGACAACCCCAAACATGCAAGTGCCTAATGCTAGGTTTCTTGCCAAACCAAAGTTCATAAGGGGTTTTGGCTACTGCTTTACTTGGTACTCTGTTCAGAATATATGCTGCAGTCTTAAGAGCATCTCCCCAAAGTGACTCTGGCAAAGACGAATGACTTATCATGCTTCTTACCATATCCTTAAGAGTCCGATTTCGTCGTTCTGCTACACCATTCATGCTAGGTTTCCCCGGCATTGTGTATTGCGGAACGATCCCACATTCTTTGAGGAAAAGTGCGAAGGGTCCTGGACGTTGTTCTCCTGATCCATCATATCGTCCGTAGTATTCACCACCACGGTCTGATTTGACAGCCTTGATTTTCTTTCCTAGTTGAAGTTCAACTTCAACTTTAAAAGATTTGAAAACATCCAAGGATTGAGACTTCTCATGAATTAAATATAGATAGCCGAATCTAGAGTAATCGTCTATGAACGTAATAAAATATCTTTGTCCATTCCATGAAGCTGTAGGGAATGGTCCACAGATATCAGTGTGAATAAGTTCTAAGACATCCTTAGCTCTATCGGCTTCTAATTTCCTCTTGTTCGTTTGTTTCCCTTTGATACACTCAATGCAGACTTCAAAGTCTGCTAAATTTAAGGGATCAAGGATTCCGTCAGATACAAGCCGTTGTATTCTTTGTTTAGAAATATGTCCTAAGCGCTTGTGCCACAAAATGGCGGAATCTTCATAAAATTTTCGCTTTGTACCTCTTGAACAAGTTTGCAATATAACATTATTAGAACTTACTACATCAAGCATGTAAAGATTATCAATTAAAGAGCCATCACCAATAAAATTTGAATTTTGAAAGAGACTGACTTTATTATTTCCAAAAGACCAGGAAAATCCCTGTTTGTCCAAAGCGGAAATAGAAACCAAATTTCGTCTAAAAGACGGTACAACGAATGTCTCAAACAACTCCAAATAAAAACCACTCTTTAAATGTAATCTAAAAGTTCCAACAGCTTCTACTGCAACTTTATTGCCATCACCCACAAAGATGAATCTTTCAGCATCACTTGGTGGTCGGCTCCACAGGCAACCCTGCATTGACATACTTATGTGAGTAGTAGCACCGGAATCTACCCACCAAGTATCCAAAGGTACAAAGGATAAATTAACTTCAGAACAAACTAAAGTTAGAAGTATACCCTTCTTTGCACGCCAAGCGGCATACTTGAGGCAATCTTTCTTAAAGTGCCCCGACTTCTTGCAGAAGTGACATTTATCATTTTCATGATTTTTCTTTTGCATCTTCTGTTTAGAAGATGCTACCGCAGTATCCTTAGCTCCATTTCTTTTCTTACTGTAAGAAGAAGATGCCAGATGAGCACTTTCAGTCTTATCTCTCTGTAATCTCTCTTCCTCTTGCACACAGTGAGATATAAGCTCATTAAGGGACCATTTATCCTTTTGAGTGTTATAACTCACTTTGAATTGCCCAAAGTGTGCAGGAAGTGAGATCAAAACCAAGTGCACGAGCAAGTCATCAGACAGCTCTAACTTTAGTGCCTTGAGTTTTGATGCGAGATTAGACATCTCCATAATGTACTCCCGAATGTTTCCTTTTCCATTATACCTCATGGCGACGAGTTTAGCCAAATGACTACTCGCCTCCAATTTTTCATTCTTGGAAAAGTACTGCTCAACAGCAGTGAGAAACAATTTTGCATTTTCACTTTCAGTAATAGAGCCCCGAAACGCCTCCGGAATGGAGCGTTTTATGATCATCATGCACATTCGATTTGATCTTTCCCACTTCTCAATTTTGACCTCATTTGGATTTTCATCCGTTGCAGTGGGTTTTTCAGATCGAAGAGCTTGATCTAAATCCATACAACCGAGAACAATTTCTACGGTTTCTTTCCAGACCTTAAAGTTTGTCCCAGACAGCATGGGGATGTTGTTAACTTGGGTAGAGAGATTTGTAGCTGTGGCAAGAGAAACTAAAACAGAGAACAATTATTAACATACTCAAATACATGTCACAAAACATAATTGACATGCATAAATAAACAAATTGGGGACCCATCTCAAGACACCTAATACAACATTAATCTCTGTCTATGGACGGAAAATTAACTGCAGTGGTAATCTTGGTGTAATGATCAAGCACTGATAATAAGTTCTGTCAAACAAAAGTCTATCTATGGACGGACTAATGTTCACATGAATATCTATATAATTATCACGCACTTATCATCACATGTGTGTTATTATTTGGCCAAACTGTGTCTTCCTATGGGCCGAGCACAGAACGCATAAATAATATCACACGCCATCTATGTAAATTCAATAAATCGATCTCCACATACAGAGGTTACTATGGCAACATGAAGCTTTGATCAAATAAATTAAAAATTACTAGACCAATTAAGCTAAATTCGAATAAGCTCAATTGTTCGACATATGAAATATGTCTCCCCAATTTAACACATATATTTATATATAAACGATTGCTACCGAAAATATACATTATAACCAATAATATGCATCCAAATTAGCAATTAACTAGAGGTTTATACGTAGATATATATCTAATATCAATTCGTAATACACTAATCAACAATATAGCAGATATCAAAAAACATGTATTACACGCAATAATCAATAGGAAAACCATAATTGGTCAACAAATGCACATGAATATTAACCAAATATATTAAAAAACCACAATCTATTGCAAATCAATATAGAAAAGAACGAATTCTCATGTACATCATAATATCCGAAACATACAAATAATTGCTACGGAAACAGTTAATATGCAACTTTTCAACAATTATAAGCATGCTCCAGAATTTGACCAAAACATATTCAATCAAAACAATTACCATCGATTACATCTCACGAAGGCTAAATTCATGATTCTATCAAATCGAAATTCATAAACAAACATATAAATCTCATACGATTCCACAGATCCCAACAATCGAGCAGTCGATGACTGCTCTGATACCACTTGTTAGAATTTATAGATCACACAAAGCATAAATTCAAATTCCATAAACATCGATACTCGATTATCAAAGATTATAGGAATACCTGGATCCATAGAGATTGAATTACTAGATGCGGAATAACTTTAAGAACAATCTCAAATCCTCAATCACGAACACAAACCACGAACACGAACAAATTTGGAATTATGGTCTTCCTCAACTAAATCACCTTATGGGCCTTACGTTTTCTTCCAGATGGGGAGAAGATAAACTTTGTTCGATTTAGTATATTGGGGACCATAACCAGAGACTCTTTATATACTAGTGAATTAGGTTACCCATAAACACCTAATTGGACTAGTATTAGGTATCCACTCATAAGCCCATATCAATTACATAGCCCATGGACTAATACTAAATTAGATCACTTAATTAAGTCCATCAATAATAAATAGCCAATATAATTGCAATAATAATATGTTGCCCACAAAATAGATTAATAGAAAATAAATTTTCTAACAATTAATTGTCCACCTTTATTATTTTATATCTCACATATATTTCCCCTTGTGCACAATTACCCGCGGGACGGAGGAAGTACATTCATCTATGCACTGCACATTCTACATACATAATCACCTCTCTCTTTAATTTTCCTAACAAATTCATTAACTGTTTGGAGATTCTTGGTTACTATTCTAATTTCCAAGCTGTAACTGAAAGACTCTTCTCCCCTCCCCCCCATCCCCACCCCCACCCCCAACAACAATCCTATCTATATATACACCCCATATTCATTTTCTCTTCCCCAACAAATCTCTCAACTCCATCAATTAAAAAAGCCACTATCAACACAATCTCCATTACATGGAGTTCATCACATCCCTCTTTCTCTCTCTAACAACCCTAATCCTCATCTCTCTCTCTCTCCACAAATTCTTCTCCTCCCGCCATGCACGCCTCCCTCTTCCCCCTGGCACCATGGGCTGGCCCTACGTCGGCGAAACCTTCCAACTCTACTCCCAAGATCCCAACACCTTCTTCGCCTCCAAAGTCAAGAAGTAATTAATTAAGCTCCAATCCAAATCCTAAACTCTTTTTTTTTTTTTTAATAAAAAAAGAAACAGTTAAAAAAGAATCTCATTTCTTTACTAATTTCATTTCATTCATTTGTTGGACGATACAGGTACGGGTTGATATTCAAGACGCACGTGCTGGGATGCCCGTGCGTGATGATCGCGAGCCCCGAGGCGGCGAAGCTCGTCCTAGTCTCGAAATCCCATCTCTTCAAGCCCACATTCCCAACCAGTAAAGAGAGAATGCTCGGAAAAGAAGCAATCTTCTTCCACCAAGGCGACTACCACGCCCAACTCAGAAGGCTCGTCCTCCGCTCCTTCATGCCCGATTCCATCCGCAACATCGTCTCCCACATCGAATCCCTAGCCCTCGACTCCTTAAACTCATGGGTACAACTACTCTTCGTCACCGCTTTCCAAGAAATGAAAACAGTACGCAGCAATTTCTTTCTCATTACCCTTTTTTATTTTTATTTTTCCTATTATTATCCTCTTTTAAGAACAGAGGAAATTTATAAAAAGAAAAAAAACAGAGGAGTGATGGGTTTGTTCTGTGGTTGCAGTACGCGTTCAACGTGGCATTGTTTTCTATATTCGGAAAGGACGAGGTTTCGTACAGGGAGGATCTGAAGCGGTGTTATTACATCCTCGAAAGCGGCTACAACTCGCTGCCGATGAACGTTCCGGGAACCCTCTTCCACAGCGCCATGAAGGCTAGGAAGGAATTGGCTGAGATCTTGACCAAGATTATCTCTCTAAGAAGAGAGAGAAAGAGCCACGACCACTCCTCCGACCTTCTAGACTCCTTCATGGGCGACGCCGAAGGACTCACCGACCAACAAATCGCCGATAACGTCATCGGCGTCATCTTCGCCGCACGTGACACCACAGCCAGCGTCCTTACTTGGATCCTCAAATTCTTGGCCGAAAATCCGGCCACTCTTCAAGCTGTTACTGTATGTTTCTAGAGAGAAAGAAGATATATATATTTTTTTTAATTTTTTAAAATATATTAATATATATTGTTTGGTGAATTTTTGCAGGAAGAGCAAGAGGCGATAGTGAAATGGAAGGAAAATAGTGGTGAAAATAAGGGTTTGAATTGGGGAGACACCAAGAAAATGGCAGTAACAAGTAGGGTTATTCAAGAAACTATGAGGGTTGCATCAATCTTATCTTTCACCTTCAGAGAAGCTGTTGAAGATGTTGAGTTCAAGGGTAAAGTCAAAATTAAACTAAATTATGTTTCATTTAGGTAGCTTAGCATAAGAGATGCAATAGTATTATTTTTTTGAATAAATTAATTATATATGTCTCTCTCAAAAAGCTGCTAACAAGATTAAACAAACAGGATATCTAATTCCTAAAGGATGGAAAGTTCTGCCACTTTTCAGAAACATTCACCACAGCCCAGAAAATTTCACTCACCCTGAAAACTTTGATCCTTCAAGATTTGAGGTATTTTACAAAATTCAATTCCCTTATTCATTTATTAATTTTTTTAATCTAGAGAGTAAAGTATTGATGATGTGACAGGTGGCACCCAAGCCCAATACATTCTTGCCGTTTGGCAGTGGGACCCATGCTTGTCCGGGGAATGAGCTGGCCAAGCTGGAGATCTTGGTTCTTGTGCACCACCTCACCACAAAGTACAGGTACGGTAAAAAGTTAAAAAAAAGTATGATTTTAACTTGTTCTTAATTAATTTTTGATAAGTGGAGTACTAAATCTAAATGTAGAAAGTCTTACAATGTGCTGTGCAGGTGGTCTATGGTGGGCCCACAAGATGGAATTCAGTACGGACCATTTGCACTTCCGAAGGATGGTTTACCCATCAAGATCTCTCTCAAAGATTAATAGTAGGAAAATGAAAATCGATCGATCGGAATTAATATATCGTCCAATCGCAAAAGACTGTTAAGTTATTTGCAAGTGTTTATAATCAATCAATCGGAAATATGAGGTGAGAAATTCGCAATAGGAGGTCCCCATTTACATCATACGGGTATCTAGGTTGGAGGAATACTACTACTCCCTCCATTTCATATATATTGACACATTTCTTTTTGGCTTTTCTGGCACGCTTTTCCACGCTTTTTGAACTTGAATTTCTGGCACACTTTTCCATGCATTTCTTTTTGGCTTTTCATATATATAGTCGTAGTATCCCGTAAAAGAAAGAATTCTTCAAAAATCTATTTTAAAACCCATCATCGAGAAGCGTGGAAAAGCGTGCCAGAAAAGCCAAAAAGAAAGGTGTCAATATAGACGAAATGGAGGGAGTATTAGAGAATTTCTTTTCCTGCCTTGTTTTTTTCTACATGTAAAAAATTAAAACCCCACATTTAATATTTCCAAAGTCTTTGTGGATACTTAATTTTTTTTTTTCTTTCTTCTACTTAACATCTCGATTTTATAGATGTTAATCATACCTTAAATCAAGGTTTCACCATAATTTTGAAGGAGATTAATAATGGTCCAGGCATGAATGAATTTGTAAGAAGCAGTTTTCATCATTTTCTGTCAATTCTTTTTTTCTTTTTTTTCTTTTCATTAATAAGTTCATTCGGTCAATTTCTTTTATGTTAATTTTATTCATTTTGGACAGTTGGACTCAATGCAGAATTCCGAATTTCAATACTAACTTTTTCGATAATTTGTTAATTTTTAGTTTAGACTACTGATCCGAAGTCTATGGTACGTACGTGATATATATGATCCTATATTGGGTCGTTATATTCAATACAAATTTTCTTTTTTTCTTTTACTTGAAATGAAAAAATTCAAATAAATGAGTACAATTTTATCTTGAATAAATTAAATGTTGTAAATGATAGGATATGGCCTAACTACTAGGCCCAAGCATCGAGCCCAATGTAATTGGGCCCCGACAGTTAAGCTCGGCCAACGCAACTCGGCCCAACTAAAGCCCTATGCAGCTCGGCCCAGTCAGCCACAACCTACTTCAAAGAGACTTCTACACCAAGACAACTCCTACATTGACTACAATTCAAGCTCCAAGAGGTATAGAAGCTCGGTGTTTATCCAATAAAGGAGGAGATCAAGCCAAAGAGTCCTAATAGGAAAAGACTTGTAATCTTAGTCGAATTCCATGTGTAGATACTTATAAATAGGGGCTTAGAATAGATGAAGAATGGAGGAAGAACCTTTGTAAAAGATATACGCATATCAGCAATAATACTCATACTCTCTTTCGCTCCGTGGACGTAGATCTATTCTGATAGATCGAACCACGTAAATCCTTTGTGTCCTTTTTTCGTGTTCATTAAATCCCAGTTTTCGTGCATTAACTATCTTGCGAAAATAAGATCGATCACTGGCGCCGTCTGTTGGAACGAAAATCTGTGAATCTTGATCAAATTTTGCAAGTTTGCTACAATCACGATGGCCGGGAAATCAACACGATCTACTGCTGCCGCTAATAAGTCTGCCGCCGAGGCTGCCGCCGCCGCCGCCGCTGCTAAGGAGAAGGATGCCCAGCATAAAAACGCCCAGCAAACCACTCATGAATCAACCGAAGCCTCCAGCCATCCACCCAGCTCTAATCAAAGACGCCCCGGGAAGGAGCGTGCGCTGACTCCGGAAGGGCATATCAGAAATATCCCGGTGGATCAGTTCGGCAGACCGCTCCACCCCAGCCAAGAAGGTCACAGCAGTGGTCGTGACGGAGAGGAGGTCCCAAAGCTCCAGCCGCATGAACTTGAAGATGCAGTGAAGAGTTTCCTTGCATATAAGGGCCCAGAATTCCTACAATTCGTCAACCAACAAAGAGCTGGAATACAGCATGGAGAACGTGGAGCTACATCCCGTTCCCATCAGTAACACGATTCTCAAAGCATCCAAATTGTGGGCGCACGAGATGCGGCACCTCGTCAAAGGAGGTTCGATGATAATCGCTGAGGAAACTACAGACCTTCACCTCGCCTGTACCATCACCCCACCTCGTCATCACACTGCTTCACTTCGGCATGGCGACGATGACCGAGGAGGGAGATTTACTGTTTACAGTAAGATCTCTACTCCCTTCACCAACTATATACTCTACACTCCTCTCCCTGAGAAGTATCGAGTACCTCCTATCAAACCTTACAACGGCTCATGCGATCCGAGCAATTTCCTGTCCCAATACCAATATAATATGATGAATCAAGGTCTCAGTGAGGATACCTACATGTGTAAGGTATTTCCTGAACTGCTTGTCGATAACGCTCGTAGTTGGTTCGATAGCCTGCCTCCATGCAGTATCGGATCATACGCAGACCTACTCGAAGCTTTCAAACGCAGGTTTTTCCAGAAAGCCGAGGCAAAAACTACCCCGGCCCAACTTATTTCCATTAGGCAGAGACGAGGAGAATCAATAAGTGACTTTATGACTAGGTTTAACGAGGAAAGCCTGAAAGTCGATCGCTTGACCGACGAAGTCCTTATCTCAGCCTTCCAGAATGCCATCCAATCTGGGGCTCTCTACAAGGAGATCATAAGGGAAGAGCCACGGACGTCGAAGCAGCTATGGAGCATCGCGGATCGTTTCGCACGAGCAGATGAAGCGGATAGGAAGAAGCGCGAGGCTGATAAGCCTGAACCATCCGATCGGAGGAAAGAAGAGCGCAATGACCGAAGTCAGAGCCGCCGAAGTGCCTTAGATAGATTACAGCGAGGCCCCCTTGAATCCCGACTTGGACCTCGGCAAACTTCGGAGAAGACCCAATTCACGCCACTGACAAAGCTGAGGACGGAGATTTATGAGCTTCATACCAACCTGTTTCAAAGACCTCAGCCCATGTCACGTGGTGGGTCAAGACGCCGGTCTAAGGATAAATACTGCCGATTCCATGAGGACTACGGTCATGACACAGAAGACTGCAGGGAGCTAGCTGCGGATATTGAGCACCTGGTACGTGACGGTACGTTTAGAAAGTACCAAAGTCGCGGCCAATATGATGCCCGACCCCAGGGTAGGGGAAAGCGCAGAAACTGGGGAGGGAACAATTGCGCCCCCCATGTCGACAAAAAGCCCAGGCCTGATGATGAGGAGGGAGACGAAGATCAACCCCGGATCGACGGAGTCGTCACTGCTATTACCGGGCTCCCACAAGGAGCAACGAAGTCGTCGCTCAAAGCTGAGGCCAGAAGTCCCTCTACAGACGAGCCTTTACAGAAAAGGTTCAAAAAAGACGAGGTCATTACCTTCTCAGAGAAGGACCCAGTGCCACCAATGATACCTCACCAAGACGCTATTGTGATTGAGGCAGTAGTGGCTAATAAGCTCGTCCATGGAATCTTCATCGACAGTGGGGCCTCAGTAAGCGTACTCTTTAAGGATTGCTTTGAGAAGTTAGGGGTCGAAGAAGCTCGTTTAACACCAGCACCAATTCCCCTTAGAAGCTTCGTCCAACAAGAGACGCAAACCGAAGGGATAGTTCAACTCCCAGTGACAGTGGGAAAGCACCCATTGTCATCCACTAAGTTCGTCAGTTTTTTTTGTCGTGAAGGCGAACTCCCCCTATAACATCATCCTAGGAAGAGATTGGTTGGTTGCAATGAAGGCAATATGCTTGGCGTACCACCTAACGATCAAAATTCCATCGAAGAATGGGGTAATTATAATTCGCGGTGACCAGAAAAGGGCGAAGGAGTGCATGCAGATCGCCCTACGAGGTGTTGGGACACCTCAGCATCCGCAAGCATAGCAATTACAGAAATCCGAAGTGTTGGAAGACAACTCTGCATTCTACGAGCCGGTAGGAGTTGTTGTAGTGTACGAAAACGACCCAACTAAGGTTGTTAAGGTTGGCTTCGCTGGAGGAGCCGAACTTCGCAAGCAAGTTGTCCAACTACTTCGGGAATACAAAGATGTCTTCGCCTGGTCACCACTCGACATGACCAGAGTTTCACCAGATGTTATCACACACCGGCTGAACATTGACCCCGGAGTAAAGCCAGTCCGGCAAAAGCAACGGGTATTCGCAGCAGACCGGAACCAAGTCATACATGACGAAGTGCACCAACTGTTAGAGGCACGAATACTCTTCGAGGTCAAGTATCCGACGTGGATTGCTAACCCGGTGATGGTGAAGAAACAAGGAGGAGGTTGGCGAATGTGTATTGACTACACTGATCTAAATAAACACTGCCCCAAAGACTGTTATCCTTTCCCCAACATCGACAAGAAAGTCGAGGCTCTGGTCGGCCACAAGGTTTTCAGTTTCTTAGATCTGTATAAAGGATATCACCAAGTCTTGATGAATGACGAAGACGCACCAAAGATAGCTTTCATCACTGACTTCGGTGTCTTCGCATATAAGAAAATGCCATTCGGACTAAAGAACGCTGGAGCTACTTATCAAAGAATGGTGGACAAGATATTTGAGCCTCACATCGGTAAAAATGTAGAAGTATATGTGGATGACATCGTCGTCAAAAGCAAAGAGCCAACCACCTGTGTCGACGATCTCAAGATCGTCCTCGGCCTCCTTCGGAAAGTTAACCTGAAGCTGAATCTTGAAAAGTGCACCTTTATGGTCCGATCCGAGAAATTTTTAGGATGCTGGGTTTCTCAAGAAGGATTAAAGGCTAACCCGTCCAAGGTCCGAGCTGCCCAAGAAATGAAAGTTCCAGAGAAGATTCACGACGTGCACAAATTGACGGGTTGCCTAGCTGCCCTTAGTCGGTTCCTCTCGAAAGCGGTAGAGAAGTAACTCCCGTTCTTCAAGATTCTTAAGAAGAACGCAGTTTTTAAATGGGAAGAGGAACAGAAATCAGCGTTTGCCGACCTAAAAAAATACCTCTCCAAGCTTCCAACTTTGTCGGTCCCGCATGAAGGTGAGATTCTATCCCTATACCTCGCGGCTTCGGATGAGACTATAAGTGCAGTCCTAGTGCGTGAAGAGAAACGCCGGCAACTCCCGGTCTACTTCATCAGCCGAGCACTTAAAGGACCAGAGACGAGGTATCAGCCATTAGAGAAGATCGCACTAGCGTTAGTAAACACAGCGAGGAGGCTACGACCTTATTTCCAGGCACATCCTATACAGGTCCTCACTGACCTCCCACTTCGGCAAGTGCTATTGAAGCCTGAAGCTTCGGGGAGAATTGCGAAATGGGCAGTCGAGCTAGGTGAGCATGACATCAGCTACTGTCCACGCAGTGCTATCAAAGGCCAAGCCTTAGCTGACTTCCTTGTGGAATCTACGTTTACGGAATCACCGAAGCCACCCGATGCCGCCTCGGATATTGTCGGAGCCGAACCCACAAGTAAACCGCCCAAAGACTGTTGGAAGGTATACGTGGACGGGGCTTCTGGAAAATTAGGAAGCGGTGCAGGCATCATACTTCTCAGTCCAGACGAGCAGGAGATAACCTATGCACTTCGGTTCGACTTCCCTACCACAAATAATGAGGTGGAGTACGAAGCCTTAATTGCAGGACTTTGCCTCACTCAAAGTCTTCAAGTACGAGCTGTACAAGTCTACTGTGACTCCCAAGTCATAGTTAGCCATATGCTCGGCACATACGAGGCAAAGGGCGACAGAATGAAGAAGTATCTCCAAAAAGCTAAGAGTCTGCAAGAAAGCTTCACCTACTTCGAGTTGGTACGAATCCCAAGAAGAGCAAATGCCCGAGCTGATGCTTTAAGCAAATTGGCATCCACGTCAACAAGCTCTCCAGTGGAAGGAATCAAACACCGAAGTATAGAAGAAGCCGAGGTCGGCCTCGTAATTGATGATGAAGCACCGAATTGGATGACTCCTCTTCGAAATTATTTGGAGAAGGGTGAGCTACCCAGTGACAAGCTTGAGGCAAGAAAGATCTTAAGCAAGTCACCAAAGTACGTTCTACAAGAAGGAATTCTGTACAGAAAGTCATAACTTCAACCTCTCCTAAGATGTGTCGGGCCGAACCAAGCAAACTATGCGTTAAGCGAAGTTCATGAAGGGTCATGTGGAAGCCACATTGGAGCTCGAGCACTGTCAAAAAAGGTCATGCGCTGGGGCTACTATTGGCCTACAATGTTTCAAGACGCAGTCGAACTAGTCAAAAAGTGCCCAAAATGTCAAATCCATGGGACGGTACCGAGATTACCTCGAACCGACCTCATAAGCATGCAAAGCCCGTGGCCGTTTGTGCAATGGGGAATTGACATCGTCAGACCATTTGATAAAGCTCCCGGACAACTCCAGTTCCTAATCGTAGCCATCGACTATTTCACTAAGTGGGTCGAAGCTGAGCCCTTGGCAAAGATCACAAGCAAGAACGCCCTCAACTTCGTATGGAAGAATGTGGTTTGCCGCTTCGGTGTACCTCGCATCCTCATTTCAGATAATGGAATGCAATTCACTGATCGGACATTCAGAGAATGGTGTGAAGGGCTTCATATTCACCAAAAGTTCACTTCGGTAGCTCATCCTCAAGCGAACGGCCAAACCGAAGTTACGAACAGAACGATCGTCAAGGGACTCAAAACCCGCCTCGACAAAGCCAAAGGAGATTGGGCAGCAAATTTACCCCAAGTCCTATGGTCGTACCGAACAACTCCCCAGACCTCAAACGGTGAAACGCCTTATAGTTTGGTGTATGGAACCGAAGCAGTGATCCCGGTAGAGATAGGCCTGCCGAGCCCGCGCACTATGAACTTCACAGCCGAAGTCAACGAGGAAGACCTCCGAACCGAACTGGATCTGCTGGAAGAAAAACGAGAGCTCGCCTACATAAGAGAAGCCAAGTACAAGCAACAAGTAGCTCGGTACTACAACAAGGGTGAAGTACCAACAATTCCAAGTAGGAGACCTTGTACTTGGGAATAACGAGGTCAGTAAAGCGGAAAGGCTCGGCAAGCTTGAAGCCACATGGGAATGACCATACCGAGTTGAAGAAGTCCTCGGAAAAGGGTCGTACAAGCTTGCCCATTTATCCGGTGAGCCCTTACTCCGCACATGGCACATTAATCATTTAAAAAAATACTTTGTATAAGTGGAGGAGAGTAATGTCTAGGATCAGCTCATTTAAAGTCGTAGGTGTCAAGAGTCAGGTCGTCTTGTCAGCTGTTTTTCTTTTTTCGGTTTTTTTATCAATAAAGTTTTATTTTTCCTTTATTATTCGTTTAAATCCTTGCATATCATATCTTGCATGTCTCTCTATTCCACTTATGCTTAGTGTTTTGTTCTTTTATTTTAAAAACCCTGACGAGGGTAATTTAATAAACTCCACATTGGGGGTAAATTCTAAACGCGCGCGTACCGAACTAACCTTGTTAAAAATAGAAGTTCAAATTGCCTGGGCTTAAAACGAAGGAACCACCTTTGTTAAAAGCTAGGAAGAAGTACTTTTGTTTAAAACAAGGAGGCACCACCTCGGTTAAAAACAAAGATACGGCCTTTGTTTAAAACAGAGAAGAGCCTAAACCTCGTCGGACGACGAGGTCGTGCTAATTAAAGCCTAAACTTCGCCTTTGATGAAGTCGTGCTACTCAAAGCCTAAACCTCGTCGGACGACGAGGTCGTGCTAATTAAAGCCTAAACTTCACCTTTGACGAAGTCGTGCTACTCAAAGCCTAAACCTCGTCGGACGACGAGGTCGTGCTAATTAAAGCCTAAACTTTGCCTTTGACGAAGTCATGCTACTCAAAGCCTAAACCTCGTCGGATGACGAGGTCGTGGTAATTTAAAGCCTACGCTTCATCTTTGATGAAGTCGGGCTACTTAACCCTAAACCTCGTCTTTTGACGAGGTAATGCTCATTATGGCCTACCTTTGTATAATACAAGGAAATATATCTATGTTAAAAACAAGGTAAAAGGCTAATATGAGTACAGAAAATTCCGTTTTATTTCAAAAATGGAAGAGTACAATACATGGTGATTAAGACGAACTCGAGGGCTTGGGTTTGCTAAAACTAAGCCATCTTGCAGGAAAATCACCGTCGGAGTTGAAATTTAAAACATCATCTATATTAAAGCGGCCTTGACCTCGTTCACCACTACCTCACCCTCGACTCCGACCCCTACCCGGTTGAAGACTCCGACCTCGACCTCGTCGAGCCAAGCTTTGCCGCTCTTGTTCATAAAACTCCTTAGAGTGCCGCGTAAATCTCATGTCTGATCGATCCACGGGAGTCGACGATCTCGAGGGATCAGTGGTAGTGGATGAACTTGAAGGATGAGAGTCCTTTCCCTGTCGAGCAGCCAATTTCAGACGCCGAGCTAGAATCACATCGTACATACCAGCTATTCGCTTCAGCTCGACCATCTGATCTTGGAGTTGCCAGGAGTCCGCCCTGTATCTTTCTTGATAATCCTTACACCGGGCTGCGATTTCTGTTACCTTTGCATCAACTTCAGCAATGGTTTTCCCGCCATTTCGGCGGACAATGGCCTCGTATTCAGCATGCTCCTCGGCGATATTTCTAGATTCTTCCTTCATGGCATCATACTTATCTCCAAGCTCTAGGAGCCGAGCTTGAAGCTCGTCATTTCGGATTTGAGCGGCTCTAAGTCTCACGTCGGCCTCATCCTGGATATGATTAGCTTGGTCTTTCCAACGAAGAGCTTCGACATTCTTAGCTTCAAGAGCCCGCAATAAGTTATTGATTTGAGCTATATACGGAGATGCATCGAAAAGTTTTGGAGAAGAAGAAGACTACAAAAGGGAAACGAATTTCTAATAAGAAATAAAGTTTTCATTACTTCAGCAAAATGCGCCATCCTACTGATGACGAAGTACATGCTAAAAAAAAAAAAAAAAAAGAAAAAGAAGAGAGGAGAAATATTGAAAAAGGGTGATCAACTGACCACCTCCGGCATTCTCTTCATCCTCACAACAAGCTTCATCATTAGCCGGAGCGGTTTCATCCTCGCCCCTGACTTCAGCCTCGCCAGCATCCTGCACCCCGGTCTCCGCAGTGCGGTGGAGGTTAGCGATCACCTCTTCCAGCTCGTCGTCCCGGTCGACCGGGCAATTTTAAACTGCCTCGGCAGTCAAAAAAGTGGATGCCGAGGCCAAGCTATCCAACAGAGGGATACCTTGGATACTTTTCAGTAAAGCCTCGGCATACATACGGTATACGACCTCATCTGACATCTCCTGATAACCGTACTTGGATTTATCTAAGTCCGGCATATCAGCAGCAATGCCGTCGATAGTGTCACTGACCGCGCGAGCGTTCAGAACCGATGCCACCTGCCCAGCAAGTTCCGAGAACTTTTCAGACCGGAAGAGTCGCTCTGTATACGCCCGAAGCAGAGGCCCTTGCCCGGCCACCATTTCAGCCTCGCTTCGCCTCATCACCTCCACTTCAGCCCTCAACGAGATCGCCTCAGTCTTAGCCGCCTCGGTAGCAGCTCGCTCCGCAACCAGTTTGGCTTCGGTCACAGCCAATTGGTTAGCGAGGCCGCCCTTTTCATTTTCCAGGTTACGGCGAGCCTGGGCCATCTCGTTGTACCGATCGACCCCGGAGGTCAGGAAACCGCTCAATTCTGAGGCCAGATCACTCAGCCTCGTCACCATGTCCTCGGTACCCTACATCAACATATATTAGTAATAAATAAAATAAAAAGGGGAGGTGCCGAAGTGTAGATGAAGGCATATGATGTTACCTCGGGAAACGGCCGTCGCCGATTCACCAGTTCTCCAAAACCCTGGCCTCCCACTCCACGAGACGACCGAACTGCAGTAACAGCGCAATCCTCCTCTTCGTTTGTAACAGCAACAACCAACTTATGCTGTTTCTTTTTACGAACGACAGGTCGCTCTGGAAGGGATTCCATTGGTGATGAGATCAGTCCGCTCTCGGTTCGCTCCGAGGACGCCTCAGATGATGGCTTTTCAGTCGAGCTGGATCTCGTCCTCTTCTTACCGAGTAGCTTCACTGCAGACAAACAGTATAAGCCATATCACAATTACATGACATGAAACAACAAGATAAAAACAGACCAAGTGGAGCCTCACCCTTCACCGGCTCAACCATGGAGTCTGGATCATAAGGGCTCAGCCCCGCCATAGCAAGATCGGCCTCGGTGAATTCTTCATCGACTAGGCTAGTCAACACTTCATCAAGCACACCGAACTTCTCTTCGGTGCCTTGGTTCCTCAGTTTACCCACATTCCAGACGAAATGTGGGACCTCACCAAACCGACAGAAAAAGAACTTCGACTGCCAGTTCGGGATTTTTGACTTCGTCTTCACTCGAAAACCAAGACGGGGTGACAGATAGTACCACCCATTGTGGGAATTAAATTGAAAATATTTCAGGATCAACTCTACTGACAGGCTGACCCCGTGACGACTACTAAGTATGCCTAAAGTAGTAAGCTGCCTAAACGAGTTCGGCGTTATTTGAGCTAGAGGAATGCCGAACTTCCGAAGAAGATCGGCAAAAATAGGGGGGAGGGGAAGACGAAGACCATGGCTTAAGCAGTCTTCGTAGATAGTTACGAAGCCAACCGGAGGGTTGGACGCCCTATCCTCCGGCCGAGGAACTAACATCTCTATCCAATCAGGAAATAAATAATTTCTCGCAATCTTCAACATTGCGGATGAATCTAGAGTTGAAGGGAATTTGGAGACTGTTCCGACTGAATCAAAGGGAGAAGCGAAAACTACCCTACATTTTGCGGAAACGTCCGATTCTACAGCATATACATCTACACTTATATTTTCCGGCGAATGTGATACCGGCGGCGACGTAGACCTTTCGCCAGAATCTTGACTACTACTACCGCTTGATTCGCAATTAAAAGAAGCAGAAGCCATGGAAACTTACTTTTACTGGGTTCTGGGATAACACCAATGGCGACTTTGCAAGCGAGAATGTAGAAGATGGAGTGCTGAAAATTTTTAGGGTTTCGAAATTTCAAAATGAAATTGTTGTGGCGTCTGAAAGAATTTTAGTAACTTTCCGCCTTTTCACTCTAACTCTAACACGCACGCGCCTACTTTATCGGGACTCCAAACGGCGCATTTAATGTAACTGACACATCACGTGATCGTCCTAACGAGGCGGTACGCATTCCGACTTCGTCGAAATTTAATTTCCGAAGGGGCAATGCGAAATTTCATTCAACTTCGTCCTAACGAGGCGGTACGCATTCCGACTTCGTCGAAATTTAATTTCCGAAGGGGCAATGCGAAATTTCGTTCAACCTCGTCCTAACGAGGCGGTACGCATTCCGACTTCGTCGAAATTTAATTTCCGAAGGGGCAATGCGAAATTTCGTTCAACCTCATCCTAACGAGGCGGTACGCATTCCGACTTTGTCGAAATTTAATTTCCGAAGGGGCAATGCGAAATTTCATTCAACCTCGTCCTAACGAGGTGGCAAGCATTCCGACTTCGTTGAAATCTAGTTTCCGAGGGGGCAATGCAAAATTCATACCCACCTCGTCTTAACGAGGTGGCAAGCATTCCGACTTCGTCGAAATTTAATTTCTGAGGGGGCAATGCAAAATTCATACCCACCTCGTCTTAACGAGGTGGCAAGCATTCCGACTTCGTCGAAATCCAATTTCTGAAGTGGCAATACAAATTTGTTCCCGACTTTATCTTAACGAGGCGGTTATTTCTTCCTCGTCTTAACGAGGCGGTATTATTTCTCCCTCGTCTTAATGAGGCGGTATTATTTCTCCCTCATCTTAACGAGGCGGTATTCCCTTTTTCCTTTAATCACTTTAACAACCCCTACTTCAACTTTCTACCCCGAGTCACAACCTCACTTCTATATCTTTTTTTGGGGGGGGGGGGATGTGATAGGATATGGCCTAGCTACTAGGCCCAAGCATCGAGCCCAATGTAATTGGGCCCCGACAGTTAAGCTCGGCCAACGCAGCTTGGCCCAACTAAAGCCCTATGCAGCTCGGCCCAGTCAGCCACAACCTACTTCAAAGAGACTTCTACACGAAGGCAACTCCTACATTGACTACAATTCAAGCTCCAAGAGGTATAGAAGCTCGGTGTTTATCCAATAAAGGAGGAGATCAAGCCAAAGAGTCCTAGTAGGAAAAGACTTGTAATCTTAGTCGAATTCCATGTGTAGATACTTATAAATAGGGGCTTAGAATAGATGAAGAATGGAGGAAGAACCTTTGTAAAAGATATACGCATATTAGCAATAATACTCATACTCTCTTTCGCTCCGTGGACATAGATCTATTCCGATAGATCGAACCACGTAAATCCTTTGTGTCCTTTTTTCGTGTTCATTAAATCCCAGTTTTCGTGCATTAACTATCTTGCGAAAATAAGATCAATCAGTAAATCTCAAAACTTCTTTAAAAAATGGCCTTACATGATTTGATTAAGTACTAACTCGTTTCTTAACGATTTTGTGTTATGCAACATTTGTTGGGTTTTTTTGTGGTTGTTTTACAGTAGTGGCATTGTAACATAATACTATGTACTTTAGATAAACTCAGTTTATGCTTATATTATTGGAAATTCTCTCTTACAGGTTTTAGTTCTTTCATATAAATGATCCGAAGTTTTTGAGTCCGTTTGGCTAAAGCTTATTTTCAAGAGCTTATAAGCTATAAAAGCTTATAAGATGTTTAAGAACTTATAAGATGTATGATGATAAGAACTTATAAATTATTAAAGTGTTTGGATAAAAGAGCTTATAAGTTTGAAGAGATAATATATAAAAAAAAATCTGAAAATTAAAAAAAAAATCAAAAAATAAAATTTTGAAATTTGTAGTGTAGTAAAATCAAATGGTAGTTTATAGCAATCAAAAAGTAAAATTAAAAAAAATAAGTTGGGGTGTAGTAGCTTATTTTTTGGACAGCTTATAAGCTGTTGGAACTTATTTTTGCAACTTATAAGCTCTTAAGGAGCTTATTTTGCCAAACATTTTTAGGGAGCTTATAAGCAGTCAAACATCTTATAAGCTAAGTCAAACACCCCCTTTATTGTAGATTCGTGGAAGCATTATGCTTATGATATTAAAATTCTAGTCTTAATTAAGAGTTCTAGTTCTTTCATATATTATGAAGAATGTAGAAGAAGAATATTTTATTTTTATTTTTATGATTCTAGTGTAGTTGCTAGTTATTTTCTAATTCAAGTTTTTTTCTTCGTGTTTAAATAGACTTTTGGTGTATTTTCTCTTTCATAACTTTACAATGTAGAAACTAAAGTTTTGCCCTAATTTTAGTTTATCTCCTCCGTCTCTCTCTCTCTGTTATTATTTTTATTTTCTGCAACTTATTCTACTTCTGCAAATTCTCGGTTCTTATGCGAATTTTAGATTTTCAACATGGTATCAAAAGCAAGGTTTCTACTGTGTTCCTCTTTTCTCTTCCATATGGTTTTTTTTTCCTCTACCTATTTTTAGTTTGAGTTTATACAGCACAATTTTAGATCTAGTTTCATCGAGAGCTTATCGATTGATTCTACCAACGGAGTTCTTCAAGTTTCTGGTCTAATGATCTTAGTTTAGGTGATGGATTTTCGATCTGCATCGATTTGGTTTCGTTCAGAGATGTAGCGCCGCTGCATCTTCTATGTTTTTCCGTCAAGTTTTCTTCGTGTTCATCATATTTTCTTCCAATTAAATCTGTCTTTGATTTTCACTATTAATTGCGATGTTTGTTGTTTCACCTAAAAGTGCAAGCAATAGAAAAACTAGGCCTATCGTAGAACTAGTAAGTTTACCCAATGTCGAATCTCAAGGAAGACTTAGCAGAGAAATCAATTATATGGCACACAGAAAGCAAATAAAATCTACTCTAAGAAAACAAGTAAAGAATTTTGAGTTTTTGGTTTTATCTAAATCCTAGGCTTAAAATAAATAAAGCAAATAAATTAACTAGACTTGAAAGCAAATAAAAGCAAGTAGAAGGAATTCCCGTCTGTCACCCGGGATAAAGAATTAAACTAAGAGAAAAACAATAAATCAAACTAGGCATGAATTGAAGGAAAATAATAAAGAAAGCAAATAAATCTAAGCTAGAGCCAATTAATCCTAACATGCTTGAAAATAAATCTAAGGAACTAGAAAGCAATTAAATATAATCTTAGCAAATTAATCTAAACTAATGAAAGTAATTAATCAAAGCAATTAAAGAAAGCAAGTTAAATTAATCTAAGAGCACAAATTAAACTTACGAAACGTAGACGAAAGAAAGAATGAAGAACTTGTATTAAAACTTGAATTAAATCTTGAATCTAAAAGCTATAATCTTCAAAGCAATAACTAAAAGCTAATCTAAACTAATCTACAGTTTTAAAGCTGAAAAATAAGATAAGGGGAGTGCATTTTCGTTCATAGGAGTTTACATATATATAGGTCTCCGAAAACCTAATCAAATAAGGAAAATAATAGCAAAAGTCGGTGTAACGACCCGGAAAATCCTGTAGGGTTAAATAAAAATCCTAAAAATATAAAGAGAGTTTCCTTAGTCTTTTTAAAGCCAAATTAGTCTAATGAAAGAAGTTGGGAATTTTTAGGAATTATTTTACAAAATTCCATTTTTCGTGTCGACCAATAAAATATTATTTTATTCTCGAGTCTCCAAAACCCTCTTGCCTAGTGTCATATTTCTCAATTTTTCATTCTGAATCCATAGACACTTGAATTTCTAAAATCCGAGTTTGTATGCTCAAAAAGCACTTTTTGCAAATGACTGTGCCGGTTTTTGAAACTCTATAAATAGGGGCATAGGGCCTTTAGAAAGTTCATTCTCATCCAAACTCACTTTTATAAAATGAAAAGTTTCCAGAGCTTATCCTGAAGTTTCTCAATCGTTCGAAGTCCAAAAGGTACGCCGAAAGAAGCAGGGCGACCCTGGTGAGACGACGATCCTTTGGGTATAAGCCGTGATGAGTCACGCAGCCCGGATCGCCGCCGGTAGCCACCGCCGCTGCCGCTTTTCTCCTCTTCCCTCTCCGATTCTTGTTTTCTTAGTGTCCACACGTCCGTATCCATGCATGCATTCTAAATATGATTTTCGTTTTTAACAAGTTTCTCCCGTTTTTGTTTTATTTAAAATAAAGTGATATAATCCCCGTCCCCCGAGCTTCGACGCATGCATGTAAGGTTTATTGCTTTAAAGTAATGTCGAGACCCTGAACATTTTTCCCTTCTACCATTTTTGCATCCGGCAGCCCGAAGCTGCCGGAATGATCAACCACAGCCGCCGCCCTCCTTATCACCGCCGCCGGCGCCGCCCATCCTAGGGTGGCCCCCGGGCCACCTTTTGTCTTCCGACCCTTTATTAAAGTTGTTCCTGGCATTTCCCTGGCCTACTTAATCGGGAAGGTTTTTCTGATTTCATCAACTTTCGGTACGACTTTTCTCCGTACCAAATTAAAATTCTTGAACAGTCCGGGTGCTCTCCGAATATTATATAAATATTCGTGTAACACCTATTTAGTATATTCTAGCATGTGCTAAAATATCAAACCTATCCGAGTTACGGTTTTCCCGCAGTTCTAGAAAATGTCTTCCGATCGGTATTTGTAAAAAGTCCAAACACCTTGCATGGCTGATTTCTCAACACCAAAAATCTTAGAAAAATGTTTTAAACAACTTTCCCTTCTGTGTCGAAGCCATGCGAACGTCCGAAATATATTTTCTATTAAGTCGGTGTTAAAATCGATTTTTTAGCCGTTAAAACTTTTAAGTTAGGAAATTCCTTGTGACGAACCGAAAGTTCCTAAGTGTCCTAAAAATCATTGTAGGAATATTCCCTGAGGAACCCGGAGTTAGAGTCTGACCCGAGAGGCACGCAAACTGAGAAACTGTTGTGTTTGGTAACGGTGGGGATTTTTCTTTGATATCTATTCCTTCGGGTTATTAAGCCCTATATTATTGAAGTGCAGGCTTGTTTCAAGAGTATTTGTGATGAGCCCGGGTCCAGCACTGATGAATTTATTTAGTTGCTCATGTTTTATATTTTATTTGGGCTTAAAAACTTTGTATTTATTTTTAATTTAGTTTAGTCCAATTATCACAACATGTTTAGGTGATTAATTGGCCCAGTTATATTTAATTAAGGAATCCAAAATTATCAAGCCCAAGCCTTGTTAATTTCGAAAACCTACCTAGCTTAGGAATTAGATTAGTATTTATGTTAATTTTCGTTCATACTTTGAGACAGACTTGATTGAATGAAAACAACTTTACGCTATTCTCTTGTCTCACATAACAAATCGTTCCTTAGGTAGAGTTTGATATTGGCGATTTCAAACTTGAATTCATCGACTCGTTCGTGATATCTCGTAGTATCCGGGTTAGTCGAGCCACGAAGATTGCTTGATAATCGCGTTTCGAATCCTTGTAGATTCGAGGTTCGATTCTGGTAATTTTCACCCTTTAATTTTCGAATTTTGTTAAACCTTTGTTTGATTCTCGTTTCCAGCCATCCCTCATCTTTCATACATCCCAAAAATCCATTATCCATCGTTCATATAACCATCATATCTCAGAAACCCGTAGTTTAATTCTAGATCCGTTTTTGAAACACTAACTCGTCCTAAAAATAGCCACCGTGCCAAATCGAAAAATACTCGTGCGTTATCGCTGAATTTTGGATATGTTCTTCATAACCCTAAGTTGTAACTCGTGTTAAAATTTGAGCTTAATAGGAATTGAATTGCTTAGGTTTCTGTCGACGTCTATTCTGTGTATTTGTGGGTAGAATTTCAGGGAATTTCCATTCGATTGTTCATAGTTATATTTGGATTGAATCTTTCGTGTCTGATGTTGTTCGATTCTCTGCTTCCGCGTATTGCGATGGCATCATAAATTTTGGTAATCGAATAGAAATTCCCTGAAATTCTACCCACAAATACACAGAATAGACGTCGACAGAAACCTAAGCAATTCAATTCCGATTAAGCTCAAATTTTAACACAAGTTACAACTTAGGGTTATGAAGAACATATCCAAAATTCAGCGAAAAATCACGAGTAGTTTTCGATTTGGCACGGTGGCTATTTTCAGGACGAGTTAGTGTTTCAAAAACGGATCTAGAATTAAACTACGGGTTTCTGAGATATGATGGTTATATGAACGATGGATAATGGATTTTTGGGATGTATGAAAGATGAGGGATGGCTGGAAACGAGAATCAAACAAAGGTTTAACAAAATTCGAAAATTAAAGGGTGAAAATTACCAGAATCGAACCTCGAATCTACAAGGATTCGAAACGCGATTATCAAGCAATCTTCGTGGCTCGACTAACCCGGATACTACGAGATATCACGAACGAGTCGATGAATTCAAGTTTGAAATCGCCAATATCAAACTCTACCTAAGGAACGATTTGTTATGTGAGACAAGAGAATAGCGTAAAGCTGTTTTCATTCAATCAAGTCTGTCTCAAAGTATGAACGAAAATTAACATAAATACTAATCTAATTCCTAAGCTAGGTAGGTTTTCGAAATTAACAAGGCTTGGGCTTGATAATTTCGGATTCCTTAATTAAATATAACTGGGCCAATTAATCACCTAAACATGTTGTGATAATTGGACTAAACTAAATTAAAAATAAATACAAAGTTTTTAAGCCCAAATAAAATATAAAACATGAGCAACTAAATAAATTCATCAGTGCTAGACCCGGGCTCATCATTCCCCCCCTGTTGAAAAGAATTCGTCCTCGAATTCGGCTCCTCCTCCGCAACGAAATCATCGTGATCTTATTAATAGCTCGGCAGTCCATGCACATGCGCCATTCGTTGTTCTTCTTTGGTACGAGGATGATAGGCACTGCGCACGGTGATAAGCTCTCTCTTATTTGCTTCTTCTTCAGTAACTCCAAGACTTGACGATCTATCTCCTTCATCTCTTTAGGGCTGGTACGGTAGGCGGGTCTGTTTGGAAGGACTGCTCCCGGCTGGAAGTCGATCTGGTGCTCAATTCCTCGAATCGGTGTCAGACCACTTGGAATCTCGTCCGGGAACACATGTTTGAACTCCTCCATCAACGGCTGTAAAACAGAAGGAATAACAACATCAGGAGTATCATTAGCCTTAAAAGTAATTAGAATGATAGACTTACCAACTCGGATTGCTTTCGGTACTTCCTTTACACTAATAAACAAGTTCTTTTGCACTGGATCTGAATTAGCTGCACTAGAACTCGATGGTGTGGCATCATGAACGGCCTTAGAGGGTCTCTGAGGTGTGAAAGAGGCTGCCTTGGACGACTTGGGGTCGACCAAACTCATTGTAGTACTAGGAGAAGAAGGCGTGGCCGGGTGATCAGACTTATTCTTCTCTCGTTCTTCCTTGAACTTTTCTTGCATCCTCTTCTGGTCTTCTACAACATCCTTAGGCGCCAATGGCCATAATCTGGTGGTGCGTCCATCCTTAGTCACGGCATAAGTGTTGGCAAATCCATCATGTATCGCCTTCCTATCGAACTGCCAAGGACGACCAAGCAAGATATGTGCCGCCTCCATAGGGATGACATCACACAAAACAGTGTCAGTAAAACGACCAATAGAAAAGGTGACAGGTACCTGGTATCCAACACGAATCTCGCCTCTGTCTGTCAACCATTGCAATCGGTACGGTTTTGGATGCTTTTGTGGGATCAGATTCAGCTTCCCCACTGCATACTGACTAATGGCGTTTACAACGCTTCCACTATCAATGATGAGCGAGCACACCTTATCCTGAATGGAACAGCGTGAATAAAAGATGTTCTCCCGCTGATCATTCTGTTCTTCCTCTCGAATAAGGCTCAATGCTCGGATCGAAACAAGGCTGACGTGCGTTTGCTTCGGCTGCTCATCCACAATATCAATGTCGCCCAGGAGTGAGCTGACTAGGGGCTGCTCAGTATCCCCTTTTACTTCTCCTTCTTCTTCAAATTCCTCTTCACTCGCTGATTCTAACTCATTCTGCTCGGTGAGGAATAAAACTCTGCGATTCGGACACTGGGCTTGAAAATGTCCCCATCCTCTGCACTTGTGACACTGAACGTCACGTGCTCTCCCTGAATTACTATTCTCAGGCTGACTGGGCTGCATGGGACGATTCTGAGAATTTCTGTTCGGTGCAGGCGAGGTGTAGTCAGGTCTGCGAGAGGGCTGTGGTGCAGACTGCTCAGAACGGCGAACGGGCTGTGTGGACTGGTTAGGAGGATGTGTAGGGGCTGTCCTCTACGTGGAAGAATCACCTCGGTTCCAAGGACTCCTAACAGGCGTCGACTGGAAGGATCGACGACGTCCATCTCTGAGCTGCCGTTCTACGATAGATGCATAATGGACCATTGCTTCAACTGAATCGAATTCCTTCAATTCGACTTCACAAGCAATATCTGGATTCATTCCTTCAGTGTACCGGTTAAGTGTGGCAATCAGGGTCTCTTCCTTACCAACCCGGTTCATAGCTGTTTCGAGCTCCTTGTGGTACTCTTCAATCGAACGAGTGCCCTGCTTGATCTTGTTCAACCTCTTCTCAAGCTCTCGCTCATAGTGTACCGGAATGAAATGTCCTCACATGACGTCCTTCATCTCTTGCCATGTGTCTATAGGTGGATATCGATCACGGCGTCTTCTCTCTTGCTGATTTTCCCACCACGAGGCTGCATACCCTCTAAACTCCAAGGACGCGAGCTGAACCTTCTTCAATTCAGGAAAGTCGTAACACTCAAAGATCTTGTTGACTTTCCTCTCCCAATCGAGGTACAAATCAGGATCAGGTAACCCCTCGAACTCTGGAATGCTTGTTTTGATGTTGTTTAACAAGCTATCTGTATCGTCATGTCGGCGCTGGTTGGCTCGGAAATCACGCCTGGGAGGTGGAGGTGGACGTCTATGGTCACGTCTCTGATTCCTCTGTGGAAACTCAAATTCTGCCTCTGATTCCTCATTATAGCCATCATGTTCTTCTTCATGTTCATCATCAGAAACAGGCTCAAATACTGGCTGGGGCTGGCGGACAGGTTGTCGTCTGACTGGTCGATCTGGCTGGTTTCTGATTGGTGGAGGTAAAGTTGCTCGAGGGTTGAGGCGATCGATTTGTGCTATCACTTTGTCAAAAGTGTCATCGATCTTCTGCTCCAATAGTCGACTCCGCCTCTCAAAGTGTTGTGCCATAGCATCGAAGTGATACTTAGCATCCCAAGGCTGTTGGACGATGAAGACATATCAAGAGGTGGGGTAGACGACTTGAGTGGGCTGTCTTGATTCTTGGAACCGTCTCTGGATTTCATGATACCCGCAAAACGAACAAACGTGAAAGAAAACAAGTAAAATCCTCACAGTCCCTCACAATCACTCGTTTGTTCTCTCAGATTTTTTTATTTTTTTTAATTCACTCGTGTATGTCACTCAGATCACTCGTGTATGCCACTTAATTTGCAGTCACTACAGTCTCTAAACCTCAAATCCTTAGCAGAACTGATGTGGAATTCTCGGCTTGAATCAAGAACTCAAACTTGACTCTCGGCTTGGATCACAGGTATAGAAAGAAACACAAAGTTGCTGTAATGTGGGGTAAAATTCACGGCAAGGGGTACAAATAAGGGGTAAGAATTTCGGCGGCTAGGTAAGGGCTAAACAAACAAGGAAACAAGGAAAGACTGGAAATAAGAAGGAAAAGGCTAAACTAGGAATCTTGGATATAAGTAGTAACAAGTTATGAGCACTAATCCGACCTTGAATCGACTTAGGAACTGAAACCTATACTATCCAATGCACTCAAATAATATAGACGAAGACACACTTTTTTTTTTTTTTTCAACTGGACGGTATGACCTTCAGACGGCTGTTTTTGGGCCTAAACGCAAACCGTTGACGGCGAAGCGGTGTTAACCTCTAGGTCTCGTCGAGATGTTTCCGAAATGGTATTATGGAGCTTGAACGGATAAGCAGATCAAATGTTACGTCCGTTTTAAGTTCTACCGACGAAAACTCGAGAAACAAAGACACAACTACTACCCAATACACGAATGATGCAAGAACCAATTATGAAACACACAATGACACATTAGGGCCTTCGATATACTTTTTTTTTTTTTCAGATTTTTTTTTTTTTTTTATTTTTTTTTATTTTTTTTTATCGAAACTTTTGCCCCCTAATATGTCACGACACTATTTGGATTGAACCACGATCAGCAAAAACTGACGTGGCTCTGGTACCAAAATTTATGATGCGATCACAATACGCGGAAGCAGAGAATCGAACAACGTCAGACACGAAAGATTCAATCCAAATATAACTATGAACAATCGAATGGAAATTCCCTGAAATTCTACCCACAAATACACAGAATAGACGTCGACAGAAACCTAAGCAATTCAATTCCGATTAAGCTCAAATTTTAACACGAGTTACAACTTAGGGTTATGAAGAACATATCCAAAATTCAGCGAAAACGCACGAGTAGTTTTCGATTTGGCACGGTGGCTATTTTCAGGACGAGTTAGTGTTTCAAAAACGGATCTAGAATTAAACTACGGGTTTCTGAGATATGATGGTTATATGAACGATGGATAATGGATTTTTGGGATGTATGAAAGATGAGGGATGGCTGGAAACGAGAATCAAACAAAGGTTTAACAAAATTCGAAAATTAAAGGGTGAAAATTACCAGAATCGAACCTCGAATCTACAAGGATTCGAAACGTGATTATCAAGCAATCTTCGTGGCTCGACTAACCCGGATACTACGAGATATCACGAACGAGTCGATGAATTCAAGTTTGAAATCGCCAATATCAAACTCTACCTAAGGAACGATTTGTTATGTGAGACAAGAGAATAGCGTAAAGCTGTTTTCATTCAATCAAGTCTGTCTCAAAGTATGAACGAAAATTAACATAAATACTAATCTAATTCCTAAGCTAGGTAGGTTTTCGAAATTAACAAGGCTTGGGCTTGATAATTTCGGATTCCTTAATTAAATATAACTGGGCCAATTAATCACCTAAACATGTTGTGATAATTGGACTAAACTAAATTAAAAATAAATACAAAGTTTTTAAGCCCAAATAAAATATAAAACATGAGCAACTAAATAAATTCATCAGTCTTTCTATTCGATTCACTAATGATCTTTACTTCCGCTATTTACTTTAAAACACTTATATTTACGCATCTAACTTCTAACTCCAACTCTTTTCGAAAACTAGTTGAAGTGTGAACTATCGCCGCTGTGACTAACACTTTCTAATAGATATGTGCGGAATACTGTCATTTTCACTTTCCTTTACTTTACATCATTTATATTTCAGTCGATATGTGTGGATTACCGTCACTGTCATTATCGCTTTCCTTACTTTACGTCATTTACATTTCAGTCGATATGTGCGGATTACCGTCACTATCATTATCGCTTTCCTTACTTTACGTCATTTACATTTCAGTCGATATGTGCAGATTACCGTCACTGTCTATTCCGCGTATATATATATATATAGGGAAAGGTTCACATGCAAATAAATCCTAGTGCAAATAAATCACTGTCTATTACCGTCACTGTCTATACCGCGTATATATATATATATATATATATTTTATGCTTATAAGCACAACATGCACCATAAGCATGATTCTGTATAGCTGTAAGCATGATTTTGTATAGTTTTAAGCATAATCCGCACTTCTCACACTAGGACTTAAATCTATATGAACCAAACTCTCTCTCTCTCTCTTTCTCTCTATATATATATATATATATATATATATATATATATATATATTTTATGTCATTTACATTCAGTTGATATGTGCGGACAACCGACACTGTCTATACTGCTTATATATATATATATATATATATTTACTTCACGTCATTTACATTCCAGTCGACTGAAGTGCGGTTCACCGCTAAGGTCTATACCGCTTTTACATATATATATATATATATATTTACCTTTATGTTCACTATTTTGAATTAACTTATAAACTGGATCCAACTGTAGTGCGGTCTGGTCCGCCACTGTTGTAACGCTTTATAAAGACTCTGGTCAACTGATGGGTGTTGAATATTCTATTGGTTTCACTGTGGATTCGATCATGTTATAGAGGAGATGCTGCCAATTTTTCCGCGCAATTAAAAGATAAACTCCTCTAATTTAAACCCCTAAAACCGTCCACCCCACCCTGTAGCGTTCCGGAACCGGGTTTTCTAAGTGAGTGAATCCGGGGCGTTACACAATGGTATCAGAGCATGTCCGCTCTGGAACCAAAAGACTATTCTTCTGTCGAGTTTAGAATCGTTTCTCTAAACTCAAACTGTCCGGTTACGTGTTCTCTTTCTTTTCCCCGTCGCCACCGTCCGTCCGAGAGGTACAATTCTTCCTTGAAATTTGTGAACTATACGAAACGCATGCCCTTGATTGTCTTACGTCTCTTGCTTTCAAAAACTTTGATTTCACTAACGCTTTTTTTTTTTCAAAAACCTTAGGTGTTGCATTTTATATGTGCATTGCATTGAGCATACCAGGTACACACACACTCGGTCGACTTGGGAATTGGCGCCCCAAGGAGGACGAGAGAGTCTGCACATATCTTGCATCGATATGTACCCTTTACACTAACCCTTTTGCAGGTATAGGTACTTCATGCATCCGATCAGGTATCTCATTGTGAGGTTTAGGATGGATGAGATGGTTCGGAGATTTCAGGAGTGCCGGATGAGAGATGATGAGATAGTAGGTGACTTCATTTTCTGATATTCGCACACCTACTATGATGCCATCGAGGCCGGAGTTTCTGAGATGACTGCAGTACGAGGATTGACGATGCAGTTGCCGGGAGATTGGGCTAGCTATGCAGAGTATGTGAGACGTACGAGGGGTTACCTAGCTGATGGACAGTGGGTTGAGACGATTTGCTATCCAGAGTTTGCCGCTTACTTGGCCCTGCAGTTTAGTCGATACGGAGCGACACCTCTCAGTGTTTCTTCATTTCCGACACCGCAGCCACTATATCATGATATCATGTCACCTTACCTCATCGATGCTAGCACTTGGACCATGACCGAGGAGGAGTACTGCACCGGGATCTATCATCCGACTTCACCACTTGCACTAGCCGCCGACGAAATGACCCGAGTCGTGGATGATTATTGGATGAGCTGGACACACATTCCTAAGGGCCCGACACCTACCGATCTTCTAGCAGAGTAGAGAGACGAGCAGCTACCGATTGAGCATCCGACACCACTTGGAGTTCAGCCCGATTACCAGAACCTGATGGGACGACATATGTCGGGAGTTCATGATTACACACCCGAGGAGCTAGCATGGTTTCAGCACTATGAGGATCCGAGGTCACATATTTCCAGCTAGAGAGACGAGGCAGGACCATCCGGAGTTGAGCGGGGGATAGTGACGATGAGATTGGACCTATGGGACGACTGTTTGGACCGATACCTTCAGAACTAGAGATGATGATAATGCCACTGATCCCGCTGAGGCCATTATTCTTAGCCCCGGCTGGCCGCCCAGTTAGAGGTCCCGACGGACATTGGATAGGCCTTCCTCCACACTGAGTCCCCGGAGGAGTCGCAAGATACATTACGTCAGACGACGAGGAGGAGAGACAGCCAGTGGTCACACTTAGAGTAGGACAGCTGCACACACGGAAGAGAACCAGGGCTATGACACCTATGGTACATGACTTCGAGGGTTACGATTCCGAGGAGGTACTAGGAGTGATGAGAGAGTTCGACTATTCGACAGATGAGATAAGATTTGATGATGCCAGTGAGGGAGGGATCACAGTGGGTAGCATTCCTACATGCCGAGAGCACAATAAGGAGACAGAGAGTGATGATGATGGCATAGACGAGACAGAGGCTGATGATGGATACGATGGATCACTGCAGCGATATGAGTATTAGCAGTGAGACAGAGGAGGAGTCAGTGACATCCCGAGCCACCGATGTTTAGGGATATCCGGAGTTGAGGACACATGTACAGCTGACAGTACCTCAGACGATAGGGTGTTTGGTGTGGGCGCTTCATGAGCCACCCCTGCCGTGATCTCTACATTCGCATTCATTTTGCATCATGACTGATTTACATGCTTTCAAAACATTTTATATATGTCGTTTTGTATAACCTCCCGAAGGTTTATACGTTATGATAAAAAAACCTTACTCTTTCAAAAATTTATTTACTTTTGGTTGCATGTTCCCCGCCCCTTTTCAAAATCTTTAAAATTTATGCATGTCTAACTGCGTTATTTTCAAAAATGTAAAAATCTCTATGTATGTGCTATGAATCAAGCATGCTTATGTGTGGATTACGATTATTGATATTTTACTAACAAACATCTCATTATGATAAGAAAGGAGTTGAGTTGTGAATGGTTATGATGATCGGACTGTGTTGTCTCGTGTTATTGAAATTGTGCTAATGAATTTCTCATTTTGATGAGAAAAGGATTGAGTTGTGAATGATTGTGAAGTTTGGATTGTGTTGTCTCGCATTTCCCTTACCGTTACTAACCAACTGTGCTGACACTAATGAGATCTAAAACAGTTTTTGATGTTGAAATACAGTTAAACCGACCGACTTAGCAATGGCCCGTAGAGGAAACAACCACGGGGTAAACCTAGATACCGCTAGAAATGATGAGTGTTTCCGTAGGCAGAGTCTGCCATCCTTTGATGGTCTAGGCGACCCTAACGATGCTGATAGATACGTACGAGTAATGGAAAAGATCTTCGACTACATCAAGTGCCCCGAGACCGATAAGCTTGCCTTCGGCATCAACCGACTATCCGATGAGGCCGACTTTTGGTGGGAATCTATTAAGAGGACCATTTCGCCGGAACAGTGGGAGAACTATACTTGGGAGGATTTCAAGAATGAACTTTATGGGAAGTACATCCCAGATTGCTACCGTCAGAATTGTCAGAACGAGTTCTGGAACTTGTGCCAAGGAAAACGCACTGTGTCCGAGTACGACCGCCTTTTCAACCGGCTATCCCGTTACGCCCCGACTCTAGTCAACACCGATCACAGCCGTGCCGAGAAGTTCCGCCGAGGCCTCCGTCCTGAGATCAACATCCTCTTGTGATGCAAGCCTGTGATAGTGGATTCAAGCTTGTGGGCCAAGATTTGGAGATTATTTGGGCTCAAGTTTGAAGACAATATTTAAGAGATTTATTTTATGTAATTTTCGTTTTTGTGTAGTGTAATATCTAGAAGATTAGTTTCCTTCTTTATTTTGATATTAATAACCTTGTTTAGACTAGGGATTGATTTGTTACCCCTTAGGACAAGATTTTGATTTGTTTCCATGTAAAAAATAGGTTTCTTGAAGCCTATAAATAAGGTCTATAGGGGGTAACGAAAATAACATCTTCGTCTTGAATATCAATAAAAATGTGAGATTTTATCTCCTTTGTCCTATGGATTTCTCGGTTCTCCGAGATATTCTTATCAACATATCAATCGAGTTTATCACCCTCGTTTGTGTGTCATTCATCATCCCCATGTGACCAAGGCAATCTCTATTTGGGGTATAGGGTGTTTTGGCAGATTTATATCATTTATAGGATTAGACTTTGGGTATATTGGGATATTCCATTATTTATCCGGCGAATCAACTAGTCAATCATCCCTCATTGTGTGTCATTCATCGTCCCCGTGTGACTACGGCAACTGTCTCTTTGGGGTATAGGGAGATTAATTCTGGCCTATATCATTTAAAGGGTTCGATCGTAGGTATATTGGGATATCCATCCTATCTTTTTATTTTTAGTTTATTTATTTTACTTCAATGGCTTCTGATTCTGGGCTACGTATCTGCATCGGCATCTCTTGCTCGACAAGGATCGTATCATGTTGGCAAGCCACAACACTCTCACTTATGCCCAGACCCCCGGACATGCCTTGGAGATCGAGTCACTGCTACCAAAGGAAAGGGAAAGAGCCACTGAGCCACATAAGTTTTCAATCCAAACCACAGAAAGAGGAAATGGGACGCCAGAAACATCAACAACCAAGGAAACCGAAATGGGCCACCGCAGAATCAACGCAATCAACCCCCGCAGCAGTACTAAGCGCCCCGAACTGTGGCACCTTGGTGCCAAGCCTGCAAGAATAATCACCCTGGCATCTGCCAAAAGAAGAGAGTCATCGAGTGCTTCAACTACCGCAAGTTGGGACATTACTCACACGAATGCCGGCAACCTCAACGCCCCATCAAAAATCAACGCTTCCAGAACCCACCGCCACCACCACCTCGCAGTGTCCCTGGCAACCCCGGAAACCAGCGCCAGCCACCCCGACCATTCTAGCAAGCCCGAGCATACGCCCTCAATAGTGATCAGGCTGCGCAATCACCCGAGAATCTAGCAGGTATTGATACGATCCTTGTCGAGCAAGAGATGCTGACGCAGATACGTAGCCCAGAATCAGAAGCCATTGAAGTAAAATAAATAAACTAAAACTAAAAGATAGGATGATTATCCCAATATACCTACAATCGAACCCTCTAAATGATATAGGCCAGAATTAATCTCCCTATACCCCAAAGAGACAGTTGGCGTAGTCACACAGGGACGATGAATGACACACAACGAGGGATGATTGACTCGTTGATTCGCCAGATAAAGAATGGAATATCCCAATATACCCAAAGTCTAATCATATAAATGATATAGATATGTCGAAACACCCTATACCCCAAATAGAGATTGCCTTGGTCACACGGGGATGATGAATGACACACAAACGAGGGTGATGAACTCGATTGATACGTCGATAAGAATATCTCAGGAGAACCGAGAAATCTATGGGATAAAGGAGATAAAATCTCACATTTTTATTGATATTCAAGACAAGAGTGTTTTTTTCGTCACCCCCTATAGGCCTTATTTATAGGCTTCAAAAAACCTATTTTTTATATGGAAACAAATCAAAATATTGTCCTAAGGGGTAACAAATCAATTCCTAGTCTAAACAAGGTAATTAATATCAAAATAAAGAAGGAAACTAATCTTCTAGATATCACACTAAACAAAAACGAAAATTACATAAAATAAATCTCTTAAATATTGTCTTCAAACGTAAGCCCAAATAATCTTCAAATCTTGGCCCACAAGCTTGAATCCACTATCACAGGCTTGCATCAGGTATGATCCAACTCAACAACATACCTGTTTTAGCATTATTTGATACATGCGCCTCCCATTCATTCATCTCGCAACGAGTGTGCAGCAACCTGGCTATAGTACCCACCATGATAGAGGTCCCACTCCAAATTAGCATACCGTTTGGGATGTCCATGATCACCAACCGCACCTGTATAGCCCAACCCTTAAAGATAGGTGAACAAGAATTCTCAGCCGACATGTTCGTTATCATCATGATGGAGTTCGACATTATTCTCGGAATGGATTGGTTAGAAAAGAACGGAGCCACCATCGACTGTTACAAAAGGGAAATATCTCTTCAAGGCCATGGACCCGACCGAGTGGGCTTTCAAGGAACAAGAACTGGAGCAAGGATACCGATCATCTTTGCGATGAAAGCAGTGTCCACTATGCGAAAAGGGACCATTCAGTGCTTCTGGGTAACATTAGAAGAACCGCCAAGCCAAGACGAGCCGATCCATGCCATACCTGTTGTTCATGATTTCGCAGACATCTTCCCAGCCGAATTGCCTGAATTGCCACCGGACTGCCAAATCGAATTTCCGATCGACCTTGAGCCCGGAGCCGCCCCGATATCGAAAGCTCCATACCGGATGGCCCTTAAAGAGCTGCAAGAACTCAAAGTCCAACTGCAAGAATTGCTCGATCTAGGATTCATCCAGCCTAGTGTTTCGCCTTGGGGAGCAGCCGTATTATTCGTCAAGAAGAAGGACGGCAGCATGAGGATGTACATCGACTATCGAGAGTTGAACAAACTCACCATCAAGAATCGTTACCCGCTCCTAAGAATAGACGACCTATATGATCAACTCAGAGGAGCTTGCGTATTCTCAAAGATTGATTTAAGATCTGGATACCACCAACTCAAAGTTCGAAGAGAACATATTCCAAAGACAGCTTTCAGGACACACTATGGACATTACGAATTTACCGTAATGCCCTTCGGACTAACTAACTTGCCCACCATCTTCATGGACCTAATGAATCAGATTTTCACCCCCATCTTCATGGATTTGTTCTGGTTTTCATCGACGACATCCTTATTTGCTCCAAGAACCGATCGTAACACGAAGAGCACCTCAGAATCATACTCGAGATGCTACGATGCGAGAAGCTGTATGCCAAGTTTAGCAAGTGCGGGTTTTGGCTAAAAGAAGTCATGTTTCTTGGTCATATTGTCTCCGCAGAAGGAATCAAAGTGGACTGCGCAAAAGTAGAAGCGGTCAAGGAGTGGAACGCCCCGACCACCGCCAATGAAACTCACAGTTTCTTAGCCCACAGGCTACTATCGACATTTTATCGAAGGGTTTTCGAAAATTGCCCGACCTATGACGCAGCTTCTCAAGAAAGGTACCAAGTACGTTTAGACAGACGAATGAGAGAAGAGCTTCCAAGATCTAAAGACCCAACTCACCACCGCCCCTATTCTCACCATTCCACAAAACGGACTTGAATTCGTGATCTATACCGACGCCTCAAACCAAGGACTTGGATGTGTGCTGATGCAAGATTGAAAAGTTATTGCATACGCGTCACGCCAATTGAAACCTCACGAACTAAACTACCCGACTCACGATCTAGAGCTGGCAGCTGTAGTACACGCATTAAAAATCTGGCGGCACTACCTCTATGGAGTCAAGTGCAAGATATTCACGGACCACAAGAGCCTTAAGTATTTCTTCGAGCAAAATGAACTCAACATGAGACAACGGAGATGGTTAGAACTCGTGAAAGATTATGATTGCACGATCAGTTATCACCCAGGAAAGGCCAATGTTGTAGCCGACGCCCTCAGCCGCAAGGCTTGAGGAAAGTTAGCATATATCATCATGAACGAGGAGCAACTGGCCCCAGAGTTTGCAAAACTCGAACTTCATATAATCCAGCCACCCACGATGATCCAAGGCCACCTAACCGCCATGGCCATGCAACCTGACCTGCGTGAGCAAATCATACAAGCCCAAGGAGAAGACGAACACTTGGAAAAGATCCGAAAACAAGTCGGCACCGATGGAGCGAAAGGAATCGCCAAAAGATGCAAGATAGCCAACGACGGAGCTCTACGCTTCGACCAACGAATCTGCGTACCAAACAACGAGGTACTCAAGAAGGAGATTCTTAGTGAAGCACACGACACGCCATATACCGCTCACCCCGGAAGCACGAAGATGTCCATGGATCTTCGAAAGAATTTTTGGTGGGAGGCCATGAAGAAAAACATCGCGACTTTTGTCGAAAAATGTCTAGCATGCCAACAAGTGAAAGCAATCCATCAACGACCTTATGGGACACTACAACCCCTACCAATACCAGAATGGAAATGGGAACACATCAACATGGATTTCGTTACAAGCTTTCCGAAGTCGAAACGAGGGAATACAGCCATTTGGGTTATCATCGACCGCCTCACCAAGTCGGCGCACTTCTTGCCTGTCAAGACAACTTTCAGTCTCGATCAACTAGCCCGCCTCTACGTAAAGGAAATCATGAGACTGCACGGCATTCCCATATCGATTATGTCCGATCGCGATCCTCGATTCACCTCGAAATTTTGGACGAGCCTTCAAGAAGCAATGGGAACCCAACTCAAATTCAGCTCCGCCTTTCACCCCCAAACCGATGGCCAATCCGAATGAACGATCCAAGTGTTAGAAGATATGTTGAGAGCCGTCATGTCCGATAGAGGAGAAAGTCGGGAGGAAATCTTACCACTCATCGAGTTTGCCTACAACAATAGTTATTACCAAGCTACCATTGGCATGGCACCATATGAGGCTCTGTACAGAAAGAAGTCGCGATCACCGCTATATTGGGATGAAGTTGGAGAGCGAAAATTGTTAGGACCGGAGTTAGTGCAAGAAATGGAATCAATTGTCGCAACAATACGCACCCGAATAAAAGAAGCCCAAGATCGCCAAAAGTCATACGCCGACCGACGACGAACATACCTCGAGCTCCAAGTTGGAGATAAAGTGTTTCTCAAAGTGTCACCGACCCGCGGAGTGATTCAATTCGGCAAACGAGGAAAGCTTAGGCCACGATAAATCGGACCGTTCGAGATTCTTGATAAGATAGGGAACGTTGCCTACCGGTTAGCCCTGCCCCCGAACCTGTCAAGCGTGCACGACACCTTCCACGTCTCTATGCTTTGCCAGTATGTGTTCGACCCGAAGCATGTCATTAAGTTAGCAGAAGTCACCATCGACCCCAACCTTCAGTACGAGGAAGGGCCCGTTAGGATTCTCGATTGAAAAATCAAGGTACTCAGAAATAAGGAGATAGCCCAAGTAAAAGTCTTTTGGAATCATCATGATGATGGTGAAGCCACCTGGGAGGTAGAAGAGCAAATAAGAGCCCAATACCCAGACCTAGATTTCTAAGGTACGCCAAATTTCGGGATGAAATTTCTTTTACGGGTGGAGGGATGTAACGACCCGGAAAATCCTGTAGGGTTAAATAAAAATCCTAAAAATATAAAGACAGTTTTCTTAGTCTTTTTAAAGCCAAATTAGTCTAATGAAAGAAGTTGGGAATTTTTAGGAATTATTTTACAAAACTCCATTTTTCGTGTCGACTAATAAAATATTATTTTATTCTCGAGTCTCCAAAACCCTCCTGCTTAGTGTCATATTTCTCAGTTCTTCATTCTGAATCCATAGACACTTGAATTTCTAAAATCCGAGTTCGTATGCTCAAAAAGCACTTTTTACAAATGACCGTGCCAGTTTTTGAAACTCTATAAATAGGGGCCTAGGGCCTTTAGAAAGTTCATTCTCATCCAAACTCACTTTTATAAAATGAAAAGTTTCCAAAGCTTATCCTGAAGTTTCTCGATCGTTCAAAGTCCAAAAGGTACGCCGAAAGAAGTAGGGCGACCCTGGTGAGACAACCATCCTTTGGGTATAAGCCGTGACGAGTCATGCAGCCCGGATCGCCGCCGGTAGCCACCGCCGTCGCCGCTTTTCTCCTCTGCCCTCTCCGATTCTTGTTTTCTTAGTGTCCACACGTCCGTATCCATGCATGCATTCTAAATATGATTTTCGTTTTTAACAAGTTTCTCCCGTTTTTGTTTTATTTAAAATAAAGTGATATAATCCCCGTCCCCCGAGCTTCGACGCATGCATGTAAGGTTTATCACTTTAAAGTAATGTCGAGGCCCTGAGCATTTTTCCCTTCTTCCATTTTTGCATCCGGCAGCCCGAAGCTGCCGGAATGATCAACCACCGCCGCCGCCCTCCTTATCACCGCCGCCGGCGCTGCCCATCCTAGGGTGGCCCCCGGGCCACCTTTTGTCTTCTGACCCTTTATTAAAGTTGTTCCTGGCATTTCCCTGGCCTACTTAATCGGGAAGATTTTTCTGATTTCGTCAAGTTTCGGTACGACTTTTCTCCGTACCAAATTAAAATTCTTGAACAGTCCGAGTGCTCTCCGAATATTATATAAATATTCGTGTAACATCTATTCAGTATATTCTAGCATGTGCTAAAATATCAAACCTATATGAGTTACGGTTTTCACGCAATTCTAGAAAATGTCTTCCGATCGGTATTTGTAAAAAGTCCAAACAACTTGCATGGCTGATTTCTCAACACCAAAAATCTTAGAAAAATGTTTCAAACAACTTTCCCTTCTGTGTCGAAGCCATGCGAACGTCCGAAATATGTTTTCTATTAAGTCGGTGTTAAAATCGATTTCTTAGCCGTTAAGACTTTTAAGTTAGGAAATTCCTTGTGACGAACCAAAAGTTCCTAAGTGTCCTAAAAATCATTGTAGGAATATTCCCCGAGGAACCCGGAGTTAGAGTCTAACCCGAGAGGCACGCAAACCGAGAAACTGTTGTGTTTGGTAACGGTGGGGATTTTTCTTTGATATCTATTCCTTCAGGTTATTAAGCCCTATATTATTAAAGTGCAGGCTTGTTTCAAGAGTATTTGTGAATCTTACTTTTCAATATTTAAAGCTCTTACTAACGATCGGACTCTCGGTCGGCCTAATATGTTGGGTTGAGAGTTGTGCGCATGTGTTTGGAATTATCCATGACGTGGAGTCTTGATGAATGGAATTATCCATGACGTGAATTCATGATGAATGGAATTATCGTGACCGTGTATCGTAAGAGTAAGAGTAACATGAAAAGTTAGGAACGTGGATCCAATATCGTACGACGACGTTCGTACTAAATGATTCTTTCTATCTATAACCCTTTGAGTTTCCTGCACATTTGTTTCGTGGCAATGATCCCTACTGGGTACAATAGTACTCAGCCCTGTCGAACTTCCTTTGTTTTGCAGAATAAGCGTCGGCGGAGCGAGTGGGACTGGGCGGAAAAGAAGGAGATCGAAGAGGAAGAAGAAATGCTATCTTATTTCATTTTCAATCAAGTGCGTTGGCGCAAAACTCTAGTCTCCTTCTGAACTTCTGAAACTCTAAACCTCCGTTCAAAACCCTAATCTATTCAAGTCTTTTTATTCGATTCACTAATGATCTTTACTTCCGCTATTTACTTTAAAGCACTTATATTTACGCATCTAACTTCTAACTCCAACTCTTTTCGAAAACCAGTTGAAGTACGAACTATCGCCGCTGTGACTAACACTTTCTAATAGATATGTGCGGAATACCGTCACTGTCATTATCGCTTTCCTTTACTTTACATCATTTACATTTCAGTCGATATGTGCGGATTACCGTCACTGTTATTATCGCTTTCCTTACTTTACGTCATTTACATTTCAGTCGATATGTGCGGATTACCGTCAGTGTCATTATCGCTTTCGTTACTTTATGACATTTACATTTCAGTCGATATGTGCGGATTACCATCACTGTCTATACCGCTTATATATATATATATATATATTTACTTTACGTCATTTACATTCAGTTGATATGTGCGGACAACCGACACTGTCTATACCGCTTTTATATATATATATATATTTACTTCATGTCATTTACATTCCAGTCGACTGAAGTGCGGTTCACCGCTAAGGTCTATACCGCTTTTACACATATATATATATTTACCTTTACGTTCAGTATTTCGAATTAACTTATAAACTGGATCCAACTGTAGTGCGGTCTGGTCCGCCACTGTTAGCTTTATATAGACTCTGGTCAGCTGATGGGTATTGAATAGTCTATTGGTTTCACTGTGGATTCAATCCTGTTGTAGAGGAGATGCTGCCCAATTTTTCAGGGCAATTAAAAGATAAACTCCTCTAATTTAAACCCCTAAACTGTCCACTCCACCCTGTAGCATTCCGGAACCGGGTTTTCTAAGTGAGTGAATCTGGGGCGTTACAGGACAAAACAAGGAAAATGATGCCAAGGGAAAAAATTGTACGAATCAACTGAGAGAACTCCGGACTTCGACCACCCACCATTTTTCTATATCTCATAAGTGTTACAACGACTCAGAATAGTGTGAAACCGATGAGTAACAAAGGAGATGTCAGGGGACGAAACAAGGAAAATGATGCCTAGGGGAAAAATTGTACGAATCGAAATGATTGAGATGTGAGGGGGACGGTACAAGGAAAAAGATGCCTAGGGAAAAAAAACGTACGAATCGACTGAGAGAACTTCGGACATCAACCACCCCCATTCTTCTATATCTCATAAGTGTTACAACGAATCAAGAATCGTTCGAAACCGATGAGTAGCGAAGGCGATGTCAGGGGACGAAACAAGAAAAACGATGCCTAGGGAAAAAATCATACGAATCGAAACTATGGAGATGTGAGGGGGACGATACTAGGAAAAAGATGCCTAGGGAAAAAAAAACGTATGGATCGACTAAGAGAACTTTGGACTTCAACCACCCCCATTATTCTATATCTCATAAGTGTTACAACGAATCAAGATTCGTTCGAAACCGATGAGTAACGAAGGAGATGTCAGGGGACGAAATAATGAAAATGATGCCTTGGGAAAAAATCATACGAATCGACTGAGAGAACTTCGGACTTCGACCACCGCCCCATTCTTCTATATCTCATAAGTGTTACAAAGAATCAAGAATCGTTCGAAACCGATGAGTAACGAAAGAGATGTCAGGGGACGAAATAAGGAAAACGATGCATAGGGAAAAAATCATACGAATCTACTGAGAGAACTTCGGACTTCGACCACCCCCTATTGTTTGAAACCGATGAGTAACGAAGGAGATGTCAGAGGATAAAACAAGTAAAACGATGCCTAGGGAAAAAATTGTACAAATCAATTGAGAGAACTTCAGACTTAGACCACCCCGTATTGTTCTATATATCATAAGTGTTACAACGACTTAAGAATCGTGTGAAGCCGATGAGTAAGGAAGGAGATGTCAGGGGACAAAATAAGGAAAACGATGCCTAGGGAAAATATCGTACGAATTGACTGAGAGAACTTCAGACTTCGACCACCTCCTATTGTTCTATATGTCATAAGTGTTACAACGACTCAAGTATCATTCCAAACCGATGAGTAATGAAGTAGATGTCAAGGAACAAAACAAGGAAAACGATGCCTAGTGAAGAAATCGTACGAATCGACTGAGAGAACTTCAAACTTCGACCACCACCTATTGGTCTATATCTCATAAGTGTTACAATGAATAAAGAATCGTGCGAAGCCGATGAGTAACGAAGGAGATGTGAGGGGGATGAAATAAGGAAAAGATGCCAAGGGAAAAAATCGTACGAATCATTTGAGAGAACTTCGGACTTAGACCACCCCCTATTGTTCTATATCTCATAAGTGTTACAACGACTCAAGAATCGTGCGAAACCGATGAGTAACGAAGGAGATGTTAGGGGATGAAACAAGGAAAACTAGACCTTCCTGGGCTTTCCGGCCCGTCGGGTTTGGCCCGGAACTGGCCCGGAGTCAACGGTTTTGGCCCGGGCCCGCCAGTCAACGGGCCGGAACCAGAACCGGGACCGCGAACTAAGGGCCGGGCTCGGGTCGTGATTTTGCGGACCGGAAACTGGCGGTTAACTGCCGGTCCGGCCCGTTGGGCTAGAACACGAACCGCCGGGCTCCATACTAGCCGTTGGGACTGACTGGCCGGGCCTAACGGAAATAATAGCAACAGGTGCAGAGCAGCGGCAGAAACAGGGGAGTTTGGTTCTTTGGCTGCCTTCTCAACGGCTAGGAGCCGTTGGACTCCTCCCCTTCCCCACCCCCAACCCTCCAACACCACTCCTAACCTCCTCCTACACATTCCTATATATATTACTCTCATTCAAACTCAATCTCACCAAAAATCTATCATTCTCTTTCAATCTCTATTCTCATTTCTAACTTATTTTGCAAGAGCAAGTCTCAACTCTCTACTTTATTTCTCAAGCTTTCACTCGCACATTTTGCACACACTCATTCTCACTTTCATAACTACACACACACATACATAATGTCTTCCAAAGGAAATAAGGGCAAGGGCAAGATCGTCGGTGAAACCCAAAGTGAAGGAGGCCGACCATCTCAAACTCAAAAGGCAAGAAGGGCGGAAGTGGCGGAGGAAATCTCAAGGCAAGTCGCCGAACGACTTCAAGCCGAAGAAGACGAGAGGTTTGAGGAGATGGTTAATACGATGGAAAGCCAAGGATTTGAATTTCATGGCTCGAACGACAATGAAGAGCACGAAGATGACGAGCTAAACCAATCTTCCCCAACAAATGCTTACAAGGAACCCAAGTCTGACATCTTCAAGAAACACTTTAGTTTGTAGGCTCCGGTACGTGAAGGCCAACCTCCTCTCTCCGATGGTCGAAAGAGATACTTGGCATATTGCAACTATTGCACGAAGCAATACAAATGGATCGAAAAGGGAGGCTATGGCACGCTCAATAGGCACATGGAGAGCACACATCCGAGTGAGTTCGGAATGTCTACTTTTCAAACTCAAATTCGAGGTACCACTTCATCTTCGGAGACGGGTACGCCCTCTTTATTTAAATTTGATAAAGGTCGATATGAAGATGCATGTGCTAGATATAGTGCTATGGATAAACAACCTTTTAATTATGCTGATAGAATAACGTATGAATCATCCTATAAAGAAGGATTAGTTAGGTCCCCATGCTAGTAAAGTTGCTAGAACTCAAATGCTTAAGAGGATTAGGCGACAATGCATGGAAAAAAAACAAGATTTGATGAAATATTTGCTTCGTTTGGGTCATAAAGTTTCTATTTGTGCTGATGTTTGGACCGATGTATATAATAAAAATAGTTATATAGGAATTACTTGTCATTGGATTGATGCAAAATGGATTTTGCAAAAATATTTGATTGCATTTAGGGAGTTTGAAGAGCCTCACACGGCTCAAAATATTGCTTTGATTATTATCACCATTTTAAATGAATATTGTTTGATTAATAAGGTTTTTTCGGTTGGTTTTGATAATGCAACGGCGAACACCGCTAGTATTCCTTCACTCATTGAAGCATGTTCACCATCTTTTGATGGAAAATACTTTCATTCTAGATGTATTTGTCATATTTTGAATTTATGTGTCCAAGATGCGCTTGAAAATTTTCAAACGTCCGTTGTTCCTATTAGAAATGCCGTTAAATGTTTGCATAAATCAAAAACTTTGGAGAAAAAATGGCAAAAATATTGTCGTACAAAGGGTCTTGTTTATACGTGTTTCAAACAAGATGTATCTCATCGTTGGAATTCTACTTATGAGATGCTTATTAGTACCATAGAGTATAGGGGTCATTTATGTGATTTTTTTAGAAAAGAGTTTTCATCATTTCAATTAGTCCTTAATGAGAGTCATTGTGATGCATGTATGGATTTATATGGATTATTAAAGGTTTTTCATATGGCTACTAAACAATTATCGGGTGTTTATTATTGTACTTCCGTTAAAGTGTTGGAGCATTGCATGTATATTGCCATGTCTTTTAAGACTTATTTTACTAGGCCAAACTTGCAAGGTGTGATTTATTTTATGGTTGAAAAGTGGCTAAAGTATTTTAGGGAGATTCCGAAAATTTTCTTGCTTGCTAAATGTTTGGATCCTAAATGGAGATATGATGGTGTTTGTCAAATGCTTGGGATTTATTATGATGCTTTTTTGCAAATGGACTTTAGTGGTGTTGTAATTGATGGTGAACAATTTTTTTTTATCTTCCTAATGTGCAACAAATCAAGGATGATCTACATAGGACTTTGAGAGATCTTTTTGAAGAATATAGAATGAAGTATGGTACTAATGAGGATAACAACACCAATATTCCTTCTTCTTCTATGATGTCTTCATTTGATTTTCCCTTTGCTATGAACTCATTAGATCCTTTAGTTCAACAAATGCAAGGAATGTACCAAAATAGAACCTATGAACTTCCAAGGGGCCAAGGTAATAGTGAATTGGATATGTTTTTGCAAACTCATTTTGTCTTTGGTGTTGAAGATAGTGGTCCATCGATCGATGTGTTGAAATGGTGGTCGAAGAAAGAGGAGTACCCAATACTCTCCATCATGGCGAAGGAGTTATTTACTGTCCCGGCATCCACCGTATCCATTGAACAAGCCTTTAGCACCGGAGGTCTTATGCTAGATCAAAGAAGATCAACCATGAAGCCAGCGAACATTGAAGCTACCATGTTGCTTGATGATTGGTGTAGGGCCGACCTTAGAGCTCAAGAACCGGAATGGGATGATCGGAATGAGAGCGAAGATGAAGCCTTCACCGAGACGGATCGATCGGCATTGGGTGCGGAGTAGGAAGTGTTGTGTTGTAAAAAGAACTACGTCGACTTTGATTCCTCTATAACTATGAGGATACGTAGGCAACTCAATTTTAGAAATTAAATTGAGTTCAAGTCCCTTATTATTATTATTAGTAATTTTCATTTGAAATGTAAAAGTTCTTATTCAATTGTAAAAGTCCTTAAATGAGCTTAAGTTAATTGTTGTAATTTTCCTCATTATTAATGCAAAATTGCAAAATTGTTATTCATTTTCAACAATTTAATGATTTCTTTAATTTTTTTAAAAAAACAAAACATCATGAAAACATAAAGAATTATCATTTTCTATTCATAAAAATAATAAATATACAAGAATAAAAATTTAAAAAATTAAGAAAGTTGAAAAAAAAAAATGATTTTTGGCCAAAAAGCCGAAAGCATCAAGGAGCTCCCCTATTTTCCCCTGTTTTTGGGAAGAAAGGGCTCGCGGGCCGGCGCCCGGCCCGTCAGTTTCAGCCCGGCCCGGGACCGACAGGTTTTGGGCCCGGCCCCTAACCGCCACCACCTCCAAGGGCCGGGTTAGGGCTAAGGTTTGGAGGACCGCGGCCCGACGGTCCGAGGCCCGAAACCGCCGGGCCCGACCCTTGGGCACGTCTAAGGAAAACAATGCCTAGGTAAAAAATCGTACGAATCAAAACGATGGAGATGTGTGGGGGACGATACAAGGAAAAAGATGCATAGGGAAAAAAAAACGTACGAATCGACTGAAAGAACTTCAGACTTCAACCACCCCCATTATTCTATATCTCATAAGTGTTACAATGAATCAAGAATCGTTCGAAACTGATGAGTAACGAAGGAGATGTCAGGGGACGAAACAAGGAAAGTGATGCCTTAGGAAAAAATCGTACGAATCGACTGAGAGAACTTCGGATTTCGACCACCCCCTATTGTTCTATATGTCATATGTGTTACAACGACTCAAGAATCGTGCGAAGACGATGAGTAACGAAGGAGATTTGAGGGGGATGAAACAAGGAAAACGATGCCTAGTGAAGAAATCGTACGAATCGACTGAGAGAACTTTGAACTTCGACCACCACCTATTGGTCTATATCTCATAAGTGTTACAACGAATAAAGAATCGTGCGAAGCCGATGAGTAACGAAGGAGATGTGAGGGGATGAAACAAGGAAAATGATGCCTTAGGAAAAAATCATACGAATCGACTGAGAGAACTTCGGATTTCGACCACCCCCTATTGTTCTATATGTCATATGTGTTACAACGACTCAAGAATCGTGCGAAGCCGATGAGTAACGAAGGAGATTTGAGGGCGATGAAACAAGGAAAAAGATGCGAAGGGAAAAAATCATACAAATCGACTGAGAGAACTTCGGACTTCGATAACCCCCCATTCTTCTATATCTCATAAGTATTACAATGACTCAAGAATCGTGCGAAACCGATGAGTAACGAAGGAGATGTCAGGGGACGAAACAAGGAAAATGATGCCTAGGGAAAAAATCGTATGAATTGACTTAGAGTACTTCGGACTTCAACCATTCCGTATTGTTCTATATCTCATAAGTGTTACAACGACTCAAGAATCGTGCAAAGCCGATGAGTAACGAAGGAGATGTGAGGGGGACGAAACAAGGAAAATGATGCCAAGGGAAAAAATTGTACGAATCGACTGAGAGAACTCCGGACTTCGACCACCCACCATTTTTCTATATCTCATAAGGTTTCAACAAATCAAGAATCATTCAAAATGAATCAATAACGAAGGAGATGTCACGGGACGAAACAAGGAAAACGATGCCTTGGGAAAAAGACGTACGAATCGACTAAGAGAATTTCGGACTTCGACCACCCCTTATTGTTCTATATCTCATAAGTGTTACAATGAATCAATAATCGTTCGAAACCGATGAGTAGCAAAGGAGATGTCAGGGGACGAAACAAAAAAAACGATACCTACGGAAAAAATCATACGAATCGACTGAGAGAACTTCGGACTTTGATCACCCCCCATTCTTCTATATCTCATAAGTGTTACAACGAATTAAGAATCCTTCGAAACCGATAAGTAATGAAAGAGAGGTGTCAGGGGACAAAACAAGGAAAGCGATGCCTAGGGAAAAAATTGTACAAATCGACTGAGAGAACTTCGGACTTCTACCACCCCTTATTGTTCTATATCTCATAAGTGGTACAACGAATCAAGAATCATTCGAAACCGATTAGTAACAAAGGAGATGTCAGGGAAAAAACAAGGAAAATGATGCCTAGGGAAAAAATCGTACGAATCAACTGAGAGAACTTCGGACTTCGACCACCCCCATTCTTCTATATCTCATAAGTGTTTCAACGAATAAAGAATCGTATAAAGCTGTTGAGTAACGAAGGAGATGTGAGGGGGAAGAAACAAGGAATAAGATACCAAGGGAAAAAATCGTAAGAATCGAATGAGAGAACTTCGGACTCCGACCACCCCCATTCTTTTATATCCCATAAGGTTTTGAACGAATCAAGAATCGTTCGAAACCGATGAGTAACGAAGGAGATGTCAGGGAAAAAATAAGGAAACCATGCCTAGGGAAAAAATCATACGAATCGACCGATAGAACTTCAGACTTCGACCACCCCCTATTGTTCTATATCTCATAAGTGTTACAACGAATAAAGAATCGTGCGAAGCCGATGAGTAACGAAGGAGATGTGATGGGGAAGAAACAAGGAAAAAGATGCCAAGGGAAAAAATCATACGAATCGACTGAGAGAACTTCGGACCCCGACCACCCCCATTCTTCTATATCTCATAAGTGTTACAACGAATCAAGAATCGTTCGAAACCGATGAGTAACGAAGGAGATGTCAAGGGACGAAACAAGGAAAATAATGCCTTGGGAAAAAAAAGTACGAATTGACTGATAGAAGTTCAGACTTCGACCACCCCCTATTGTTCTATATCTCATAAGTGTTACAACGTATAAAGAATCGTGCGAAGCCGATGAGTAACGAAGGAGATGTGAGGGGGAAGAAACAAGGAAAAAGATGCCAAGGGAAAAAATCGTACGAATCGAGTGAGAGAACTTCGGACTTCGATCACCTCCCATTCTTTTATATCCCATAAGGTTTCAACGAATAAAGAATCATTCGAAACCGATGAATAACGAAGGAGATGTCAGGGGACGAAATAAGGAAAACGATGCCTTATGAAAAAATCATAAGAATAGACAGAGAGAAATTCGGACTTCGACCACCCCCTATTGTTGAATATGTCATATGTGTTACAACGACTCAAGAATAGTGCGAAGCCGATAAGTAAGGAAGTAGATGTGGAGGGGATGAAACAAGCAAAAAGATGCGAAGGGAAAAAATCGTACGAATCAACTGAGAGAACTTCAGACTTCAACAACCCCCCATTCTTCTATATCTCATAAGTATTACAACGACTCAAGAATCGTGCGAAACCGATGAGTAACGAAGGTGATGGATGTCAGGGGACGAAACAAGGAAAACGATGCCTAGGGAAAAAATCGTATGAATCAACTAAGAGAACTTAGGACTTCGACCACCCCCTATTGTTCTATATCTCATAAGTGTTACAATGAATAAAGAATCGGGCGAACCAGATGAGTAACGAAGGAGATGTCAGGGGACGAAACAAGGAAAACGATGCCTAGGGAAAAAATCGTATGAATCGACTGAGAGAACTTCAGACTTCGACACCCCCCCATTCTTCTATATCTCATAAGTATTACAATGACTCAAGAATCATGCGAAACCGATGAGTAACGAAAGAGATGTCAGGGGACGAAACAAAAAAAACGTTGCCAAGGGAAAAAATTGTATGAATCGACTGAGAGAACTTCGGACTTCGACCACTCCATATTGTTCTATTTCTCATAAGTGTACAATGACTCAAGAATTGTGCGATGCTGATGTGTAACGAAGGAGATGATAGGGGACAAAACAAGGAAAACGATGCCTAGGGAAAAATCATACAAATCAACAGAGAGAACTTCGGACTTCGACCACCCCCTATTGTTCTATATCTCATAAGTGTTACAACGAATCAAAAATCGCGCGCAGCAGATGAGTAACGAAGGAGATGTGAGGAGGAAGAAACAAGAAAAAGATACCAAGGGAAAAAGTCGTACGAATCGACTAAGAGAACTTTGGACTCCGACCACCCCCATTCATTTATTTCCCATAAGGTTTCAACGAATCAAGAATCGTTCGAAACCGATGAGTAACAAAGGAGATGTCAGGGGACGAAATAAGGAAAACAATGCATTGGGAAAAAAAAGTACGAATTGACTGAGAAAACTTCGAACTTTGACCACCATCAAGAATCGTTCGAAACCGATGAGTAACGAAGAAGATGTCAGGGAAAAAACAAGGAAACCATGCCTAAGGAAAAAATCGTACGAATCGACCGAGAGAACTTCGGACTTCGGACTTAGACCACCCCCTATTCTTCTATATCTCATAAGTGTTACAACGACTCAAGAATCCTGCGAAACCGATGAGTAACGAAAGAGATGTGAGGGGGAAGAAAGAAGGAAAAAGATGCCAAGGGAAAAAATCGTACGAATCAACTGAGAGAACTTCGGACTCCGACCACCCCCATTCTTCTATATCTCAAAACTGTTACAACGAATCAAGAATCGTTCGAAACCGATGAGTAACGAAGGAGATGTCAGGGGACGAAATAATGGAAATGATTCCTTGGGAAAAAATCGTACGAATCGACTGAGAGAAATTCGGACTTCGACCACCCCCCATTCTTCTATATCTCATAAGTGTTACAACGAATCAAAAATCGTTCAAAACTGATGAGTAACGACAGAGACGTCAGGGGACAAAACAAAGAAAATGATGCCTAGGGAAAAAATCGTACGAATCTACTGAGAGAACTTCGGACTTCGACGACCCCCTATTATTCAAAACCGATGAGTAACGAAGGAGATGTCAAAGGATAACATAAGTAAAACGATGCCTAAGGAAAAAATCGTACGAATCGACCGATAGAACTTCGGACTTTGACCACCCCCTATTGTTCTATATTTCATAAGTGTTAGAACGAATAAAGAATCAGGAGAAGCCGATGAGTAACGAAAGAGATGTGAGGGGGAAGAAACAAGGAAAAAGATGCCAAGGGAAAAAATTATACGAATCGACTGAGAGATTCGGACTCCGACCACCCCCATTCTTCTATATCTCATAAGTGTTACAACGAATCAAGAATCGTTCGAAACTGATGAGTAACGAAGGAGATGTCAGGGGACGAAACAAGGTGCTAAGAATGCAACAAAGGCGAACGCACACCGCAAGCAAGTATTGTTCAAACCTGGGTGATAAGGTTTGGATACACTTCAGCCCGGGACGTTTTCCTAACTTGAGGAAGTCGAAGCTGATGCCTCGTGGCGATGGACCATTCTCCGTGGTCGAGCGAGTCAATGACAATGCATACCGCATCGATCTTCCAGGTGAGTATAAGTGTTCATCCACTTTTAATGTGGCTGGTTTGTCTCCGTTTCCTGTAGATGATCGAGATGTTGAGGATGACTTGAATTCGAGGACGAATTCTTTTTAGCAGGGGAGAATGATGAGACGGGACCTAGCATTGAATAAATCAATCGGGACTTGCAGCTCAGAGGACCAGTGACGAGATCGAGAGCCAATAAGCTGCAAGGATATTTCCAATGCTACATTCCGAGGAGATTAGAAGATGAAGGAACCGAATGTCATCATTTCAAATTGGTGAACTTCACAAGTGTAGCAGAAGATGATATCTTGGAAGCCCGTTAAAAAGGAAGAATCGAAAACTGAACTTATATTTATTTTTTTATATTTAGGCTCAATTATCACAACATGTTTAGGTGATTAATTGGCCCGTTTTTTTAGGCCCATTACTTGGTATTTTCGGCCCTCTTAGATTAGTATTTATGTTAATTTTCGTTCATACTTTGGGCAGACTTGATTGAATGAAAACAGCTTCACGCTATTATCTTGTCTCAAAAAAACTGAAGAGTTCTTGGCAGAGTTTGTTGTTGGCGACTTCAAGCTTGAATTCAATCGACTCGTTCGTGATATCTAGTAGTATCCGGACTTCGACCATCCCTTAATGTTCTACATCTCATAAGTGTTACAACGAATCAAGAATCCTTCGAAACCGATGAGTAACAAAGGAAATGTCAGGGGACAAAACAAGGAAAACGAGGCCTAGGGAAAAAATCGTACGAATCGACTGAGAGAACTTCGGACTTCGACCACCCCTTATTGTTCTATATCTCATAATTGTACAACGAATAAAAATTCTTCGAAACCGATAAGTAACGAAGGAGATGTCAGGGGACAAAACAAGGAAAAAGATGCCAAGGGAAAAAATCGTATGAATCGACTGAGAGAACTTCGGACTTCGACCACCCCCTATGGTTCTATATCTCATAAGTGTTACAACGAATCAATAATCGTTCAAAACCGATGAGTAACGAAGGAGATGTCAGGGGACGACACAAGAAAAACATGCCTATAGAAAAAATCCTACGAATCAACTGAGAGAACTTTGGACTTCGACCACCCCTTATTGTTCTATATCTCATAAGTGATACAACGAATCAAGAATCATTCAAAACCGATTAGTAACGAAGGAGATGTCAGGGAAAAAATAAGGAAAACGATGCCTTGGGAAAAAATCGTATGAATCGACTGAGAGAACTTCGGACTTCGACCACCCCTTATTGTTCTATATCTCATAAGTGTACAACGAATTAAAAATCCTCCGAAACCGATAAGTAACGAAGGAGATGTCAGGGGACAAAACAAGGAAAATGATGCCTAGGGAAAAAATTATACGAATCGACTGAGAGAACTTCGGACTTCGACCACCCCTTATTGTTCTATATCTCATAAGTGTTACAACGAATCAAGAATCGTTCGAAACCGATTAGTAACGAAGGATATTTCAGGGAAAAAACAAGGAAAATGATGCCAAGGGAAAAAATCATACGAATCGACAGAGAGAACTTCGGACTTCGACCACCCCTTATTGTTCTATATCTCATAAGTGTACAACGAATTAACAATGCTTCGAAACCGATGAGTAAGGAAGGAGATGTGAGGGGGGCGAATAAAGGAAAAAGATGCCAAGGGAAAAAATCGTACGAATCAACTGAGAGAACTTTGGACTTCAACCACCCCTTATTGTTCTATATCTCATAAGTGTACAACGAATCAATAAACATTCGAAACCGATGAGTAACGAAGGAGATGTCAGGGGACGAAACAAGTAAAACATGCCTACGGAAAAAATCGTACGAATCGACTGAGAGAACTTCGGACTTCGACCACCCCCATTCTTCTATATCTCATAAGTGTTACAAAGAATCAAGAATCATTCGAAACCGATGAGTAACGAAGGAGATGTCAGGGGACAAAACAAGGAAAATGATGCCTAGGTGAAAAATTGTACGAATCGACGGAGAGAACTTCGAACTTCGACCACCCCTTATTATTCTATATCTCATAAGTGTTACAACGAATTAACAATCCTTCGAAACCAATGAGTAACGAAGGAGATGTCAGGGGACAAAACAAGGAAAATGATACCTAGGGAAAAAATTATACGAATCGACTGAGAGAAATTCGGACTTCGACCACCCCCTATTGTTGAATATGTCATATGTGTTACAACGACTCAAGAATAGTGCGAAGCCGATAAGTAAGGAAGTAGATGTGGAGGGGATGAATCAAGCAAAAAGATGCGAAGGGAAAAAATCGTACGAATCGACTGAGAGAACTTCAGACTTCAACAACCCCCCATTCTTCTATATCTCATAAGTATTACAACGACTCAAGAATCGTGCGAAACCGATGAGTAACGAAGGTGATGGATGTCAGGGGACGAAACAAGGAAAACGATGCCTAGGGAAAAAATCGTATGAATCAACTAAGAGAACTTAGGACTTCGACCACCCCCTATTGTTCTATATCTCATAAGTGTTACAACGAATCAATAAACATTCGAAACCGATGAGTAACGAAGGAGATGTCAGGGGACGAAACAAGTAAAACATGCCTACGGAAAAAATCGTAGGAATCGACTGAGAGAACTTCGGACTTCGACCACCCCCATTCCTCTATATCTCATAATTATTATATTGACTCAAGAATCGTGCGAAACCGATGAGTAACGAAGGAGATGTCAGGGGACGAAAAAGGAAAACGATGCCTAGGGAAAAAAATGTATGAATCGACAGAGAGAACTTCGGACTTCGACCACTCCATATTGTTCTATTTCTCATAGTGTACAATGACTCAAGAATCGTGCGATGCCGATGTGTAACGAAGGAGATGACAGGGGACAAAACAAGGAAAACGATGCCTAGGGAAAAATCATACAAATCAACAGAGAGAGAACTTCGGACTTCGACCACCCCCTATTGTTCTATATCTCATAAGTGTTACAACGAATCAAAAACCGTGCACAGCAGATGAGTAACGAAGGAGATGTGAGGGGGAAGAAACATGAAAAAGATACCAAGGGAAAAAATCGTACGAATCGACTGAGAGAACTTTGGACTCCGACCACCCCCATTCATTTATTTCCCATAAGGTTTCAACGAATCAAGAATCGTTCGAAACCGATGAGTAACGAAGGAGATGTCAGGGGACGAAATAAGGAAAACAATGCCTTGGGAAAAAAAAGTACGAATTGACTGAGAAAACTTCGGACTTTGACCACCATCAAGAATCGTTCGAAACCGATGAGTAACGAAGAAGATGTCAGGGAAAAAACAAGGAAACCATGCCTAAGGAAAAAATCGTACGAATCGACCGATAGAACTTCGGACTTCGGACTTAGACCACCCCCTATTCTTTTATATCTCATGAGTGTTACAACGACTCAAGAATCCTGCGAAGCCGATGAGTAACGAAGGAGATGTGAGGGGAAGAAACAAGGAAAAAGATGCCAATGGAAAAAATCGTACGAATCAAGGGAGAGAACTTCGGACTGACCACCCCCATTCTTCTATATCTCATAACTGTTACAACGAATCAAGAATCGTTCGAAACGATGAGTAAAAGGAGATGTCAGGGGACGAAACAATGAAAATGATTCCTTGGGAAAAAATCATACGAATCGACTGAGAGAACATCGGACTTTGACCACCCCCCATTCTTCTATATCTCATAAGTGTTACAACGAATCAAAATAGTTCAAAACTGATGAGTAATGAAAGAGATGTGACAATGAAAGATAAACTGATCAGGAAGATAATGAAAGAACAACGAAAATCGACTAGGGAAAAAATCCTACGAATCTACTCCCTATTATTCAAAATCTCATAAGTGTTATAACGAATTAAAAATCCTTCGAAATCGATAAGTAACGAAGGAGATGTCAGGGGACAAAACAAGGAAAAAGATGCCAAGGGAAAAAATCGTATGAATCGACTGAGAGAACTTCGGACTTCGACCACCCCCTATTGTTCTATATCTCATAAGTGTTACAACGAATCAACTATCGTTCGAAATTGATGAGTAACGAAGGAGATATCAGGGGACGAAATAAGAAAAACATGCCTACGGAAAAAATCGTACGATTCGACTGAGAGAACTTCGGACTTCGACCACCCCCCATTCTTCTAAATCTCATAAGTGTTACAACGAATCAGAATCCTTCAAAACCGATGAGTAACGAAGTAAGAAGGAGATGTCAGGGCACAAAACAATGAAAACGATGCCTAGGGAAAAAATCGTACGAATCTACTGAGAGAACTTCGGACTTCGACGACCCCCTATTATTCAAAACCGATGAGTAACGAAGGAGATGTCAAAGGATAACATAAGTAAAACGATGCCTAAGGAAAAAATCGTACGAATCGACTGAGAGAACTTCGGACTTCGACCACCCCCCATTCTTCTAAATCTCATAAGTGTTATAACGAATTAAAAATCCTTCGAAATCGATAAGTAACGAAGGAGATGTCAGGGGAACAAAAACAAGGAAAAAGATGCCAAGGGAAAAAATCGTATGAATCGACTGAGAGAACTTCGGACTTCGACCACCGCCTATTGTTCTATATCTCATAAGTGTTACAACGAATCAACTATCGTTCGAAACCGATGAGTAACGAAGGAGATGTCAGGGGACGAAATAAGAAAAACATGCCTACGGAAAAAATCGTACGAATCGACTGAGATTACTTCAGACTTCGACCACCCCCCATTCTTCTAAATCTCATAAGTGTTACAACGAATCAAGAATCTTTCGAAACCGATGAGTAACGAAGGAGATGTCAGGGCACAAAATAATGAAAACGATGCCTAGGGAAAAAATTGAACGAATCGACTGAGAGAACATCGGACTTCGACCATCCCTTATTGTTCTATATCTCATAAGTGTTACCTCGAATCAAGAATCCTTCTAAACCGATGAGTAACGAAGGAGATGTCAGGGGACGAAACAATGAAAATGATTCCTTGGGAAAAAATCGTACGAATTGACTGAGAGAACTTCGGACATCGACCACCCCCCATTCTTCTATATCTCATAAGTGTTACAACGAATCAAAAATCGCTCAAAACTGATGAGTAACGACAGAGATGTTAGGGGATGAAACAAAGAAAACGATGCCTAGGGAAAAAATCGTACGAATCTACTGAGAGAACTTCGGACTTCGACGACCCCCTATTATTCAAAACCGATGAGTAACGAAGGAGATGTCAAAGGATAACATAAGTAAAATGATGCCTAAGGAAAAAATCGTACGAATCGACCGATAGAACTTCGGACTTTGACCACCCCCTATTGTTCTATATTTCATAAGTGTTAGAACGAATAAAGAATCGTGAGAAGCCGATGAGTAACGAAAGAGATGTGAGGGGGAAGAAACAAGGAAAAAGATGCCAAGGGAAAAAATTGTACGAATCGACTGAGAGATTCGGACTCCGACCACCCCCATTCTTCTATATCTCATAAGTGTTACAACGAATCAATAATCGTTCGAAACTGATGAGTACCGAAGGAGATGTCAGGGGACGATACAAGGTGCTAAGAATGCAACACAGGCGAACGCACACCGCAAGCAAGTATTGTTCAAACCTGGTGATAAGGTTTGGATACACTTCAGCCCGGGACGTTTTCCTAACTTGAGGAAGTCGAAGCTGATGCCTCGTGGCGATGGACCATTCTCCGTGGTCGAGCGAGTCAATGACAATGCATACCGCATCGATCTTCCAGGTGAGTATAAGTGTTCATCCACTTTTAATGTGGCTGGTTTGTCTCCGTTTCCTGTAGATGATCGAGATGTTGAGGATGACTTGAATTCGAGGATGAATTCTTTTTAGCAGGGGAGAATGATGAGACGGGACCTAGCATTGAATAAATCAATCGGGACTTGCAGCTCAGAGGACCAGTGACGAGATCGAGAGCCAATAAGCTGCAAGGATATTTCCAATGCTACATTCCGAGGAGATTAGAAGATGAAGGAACCGAATGTCATCATTTCAAATTGGTGAACTTCACAAGTGTAGCAGAAGATGATATCTTGGAGGCCCGTTAAAAAGGAAGAATCGAAAACTGAACTTATATTTATTTTTTTATATTTAGGCTCAATTATCACAACATGTTTAGGTGATTAATTGGCCCGTTTTTTTAGGCCCATTACTTGGTATTTTCGGCCCTCTTAGATTAGTATTTATGTTAATTTTCGTTCATACTTTGGGCAGACTTGATTGAATGAAAACAGCTTCACGCTATTATCTTGTCACACAAAAACTGAAGAGTTCTTGGCAGAGTTTGTTGTTGGCGACTTCAAGCTTGAATTCAATCGACTCGTTCGTAATATCTCGTAGTATCCGGACTTCGACCATCCCTTAATGTTCTATATCTCATAAGTGTTACAACGAATCAAGAATCCTTCGAAACTGATGAGTAACAAAGGAAATGTCAGGGGACAAAACATGGAAAACGATGCCTAGGGAAAAAATCGTACGAATCGACTGAGAGAACTTCGGACTTCGACCACCCCTTATTGTTCTATATCTCATAATTGTACAACGAATTAAAAATCCTTCGAAACCGATAAGTAACGAAGGAGATGTCAGGGGACAAAACAAGGAAAAAGATGCCAAGGGAAAAAATCGTATGAATCGACTGAGAGAACTTCGGACTTCGACCACCCCCTATTCTTCTATATCTCATATGTGTTACAACAACTCAAGAATCATGTCAAACCGATGGGTAACTTAGGAGATGTGAGGGGGACGAAACAAGGAAAACGATGCATAAGTGAAAAAATCGTACGAATCGACTGAGAGAACTTCGGACTTTGACCACCCCTCATTCTTCTATATCTCATTAGTGTTACAACGAATCAAAAATCCTTCAAATTGATGAGTAACGAAGGAGATGTCAGGGCACGAAACAAGGAAAACGATGCTTAGGGAAAAAATTATACGGATCGACTGAGAGAACTTCGGACTTCGACCATCCCTTATTGTTCTATATCTCATATGTGTTACAACGAATCAAGAATCCTTCTAAACCGATGAGTAACGAAGGAGATGTCAGGGGACGAAACAAGAAAAACGATGCCTACGGAAAAAATTGTACGAATCGACTGAGAGAACTTCGGACTTCGACCACCCCTTATTGTTCTATATCTCATAAGTGTTATAACGAATTAAAAATCCTTCGAAATCAATAAGTAACGAAGGAGATGTCAGGGGACAAAACAAGGAAAAAGATGCCAAGGGAAAAAATCGTATGAATCGACTGAGAGAACTTCGGACTTCGACCACCCCCTATTGTTCTATATCGCATAAGTGTTACAACGAATCAACTATCGTTCGAAATCGATGAGTAACGAAGGAGATGTCAGGGGACGAAATAAGAAAAACATGCTTACGGAAAAAATCGTACGATTCGACTGAGAGAACTTCGGACTTCGACCACCCCCCATTCTTCTAAATCTCATAAGTGTTACAACGAATCAAGAATCCTTCAAAACCCATGAGTAACGAAGGAGATGTTAGGGCACAAAACAATGAAAACGATGCCTAGGGAAAAAATTGAACAAATCGACTGAGAGAACTTCGGACTTCGACCATCCCTTATTGTTCTATATCTCATAAGTAACGAAGGAGATGTCAGGGGACGAAACAATGAAAATGATTCCTTGGGAAAAAATCATACAAATTGACTGAGAGAACTTCGGACTTCGACCACCCCCCATTCTTCTATATCTCATAAGTGTTACAACGAATCAAAAATCGTTCAAAACTGATGAGTAACGACAGAGACGTCAGGGGACGAAACAAAGAAAATGATGCCTAGGGAAAAAATCGTACGAATCTACTGAGAGAACTTCGGACTTCGACGACCCCCTATTATTCAAAACCGATGAGTAACGAAGGAGATGTCAAAGGATAACATAAGTAAAACGATGCCTAAGGAAAAAATCGTACGAATCGACCGATAGAACTTCGGACTTTGACCACCCCCTATTGTTCTATATTTCATAAGTGTTAGAACGAATAAAGAATCGTGAGAAGCCGATGAGTAACGAAAGAGATGTGAGGGGGAAGAAACAAGGAAAAAGATGCCAAGGGAAAAAACTGTACGAATCGACTAAGAGATTCGGACTCCGACCACCCCCATTCTTCTATATCTCATAAGTGTTACAACGAATCAAGAATCGTTCGAAACTGATGAGTAACGAAGGAGATGTCAGGGGACGAAACAAGGTGCTAAGAATGCAACAAAGGCGAACGCACACCGCAAGCAAGTATTGTTCAAACCTGGGTGATAAGGTTTGGATACACTTCAGCCCGGGACGTTTTCCTAACTTGAGGAAGTCGAAGCTGATGCCTCGTGGCGATGGACCATTCTCCGTGGTCGAGCGAGTCAATGACAATGCATATCGCATTGATCTTCCAGGTGAGTATAAGTGTTCCTCCACTTTTAATATGGCTGATTTGTCTCTGTTTCTGCAAATGATCGAGATGTTGAGGAGGACTTGAATTCGAGGACGAATTCTTTTCAGCAGAGGGGAATGATGAGACGGGACCTAGCATTGAAGAAATCAATCGGGACTTGCAGCTCAGAGGACCAGTGACGAGATCGAGAGCCAAGAAGCTGCAAGGATATTTCCAATGCTACATTCCGAGGAGATTAGAAGATGAAGGAACCGAATGTCATCATTTCAAATTGGTGAACTTCACAAGTGTAGCAGAAGATGATATCTTGGAGGCCCGTTGATGCAGCCCGTAGATCATGGATTTCAATTCATGGGCCAAGAATTAAAGATGATATGGGTTGAAAAGTGAAGATAATATTTTGTAGTTTATTTAGTTGTTTATTTTATTAATTTTCGGATTTTATTAGTTCTCTAGTTGGTAGGGCTATTTTCAGCTTTATTTTGGTGATTTTATTCCTTTTTAAACTAGGATTTGGTTTGGTATATTATAGGATAGGTTTTTAACTAGTTTCCTTGTGGGATTAGGACTTTTTGAAGCCTATAAATATGGCCTTTATGTAATGAACGAAAATCAGCTTGATTTAATATTATTTTGGTGAGTTTATCTCTCTCTTTTGAGAATTTCAATTATTCTCTTTGTTCGTCCAAGACGAACGTTTATCCGGCGAATCAACGAGCCAATCAAATCTCGTTATGTGTCATTCATCGTCTCCGTGTGACTAAGGCGATCATCACTTGGGGTATAGGGGGTTTAGGCCGATTCTATATCATTTGTGGGATTAGACTTTAGGTATATTGAGATATCCATCGGTTACAAATTCAGTTCTTGTCTTCCGCGTGCGTGTTGAATTACGGATCGAGCAAGGTTCGTATCATTTGGCACCAGAGCCAGGTTGCGTTGTCCAGGTTTATCGTATCTCTATATATATATATATATATTTTATTTTTTTTTCTTTTCTTCGTGTCTTGTTTGTCAAATTTGTTCTCGTCTGTGTCAATAAAAAAAAAATTGTGCCGTCTAGTTTCGTTGAAGTTCTGTGATCTGTTAGTGCGTGTTTAATTGAGTCCTTGTTTCTTTAGTCGTTTCTAGCGTCAATAAAAAAAAAAAAAAAAACAAAAACAAAAATCGCATCTTAGTATTCGTATTCAGCAATTCTATTGTCAATCTAATTAATTCACCTTCTATTAATTAGATTTGTTCAGGATATAAGAAAGAAAGTGGGGTAATATTATCCTATTGGTGTATTGGGTATCATGCTTTGATTGTCCATAAATTTTCGTCCATAATAGGGTTCAGATTGTCACATTAATATTCTACGAATACCATCATTAATCCTATTACGTCATCGTTGTGGGTTAGGGTCGAATTTAGAAGTTTTGAATTTAGAGTCATACGTAATAATCTACACGTACAGATTCTAGCTTCTAAAAAAAAAAAAAAAAAATAAAAAAAAAAAAAAAAACCTTCCTTACGTGATCATATCAAATTCCTGAATTCCCTTTGTTCAAGTTTGCTCTTTGAGTTCCTTTTGTCTAGCGCTCCTATGATCAATGCTCGTTGATTCGTCAATTGGAGTTATTTGATTTCAATTTTTGAGAGAGATTTGAGTGGTAAAAGGCAAGAGAGTGTGAGACTAAAAGAGGGTAAAAGCCATATATCATTGAGTGATACACGAGTGCTGAGTGTTTTCTCTTTGAGCGATACATGAGTGCTTGTGAGGTGGTGAGGATCTTTTTAGCTAACATTTTCGTTTTTGTGAAAAAAAAAAAAGGAAAAATTGTTTTGCAGGTATGTCGGTGTTCGGAGGTAGAGGAAGTCGAGAAAATAACCGGTGGAATCATTTTGAGTCGGAATATGATGGGTATGGAGAGGATTGGGAGAATGGAGATGAAGAGGACTGCTGGTATAGAGGTCTAAGAAGAAAACAAGATAATAATCTGGGAAACATCAAGATGAACATTCCTTCATTCCAAGGGAGGAACGATCCAGAAGCTTATCTTGAATGGGAAAGGAAGGTGGAGTTGATGTTTGATTATCAAGATTACTCCGAGCTGAAGAAGGTGAAGTTAGCAGTCACTACGTTCTCAGGCTATGCTCTTCCTTGGTGGACTCAGTTTGTGAAGAGTAGAAGAAGGTACGGAGAGCAACCTATTCAGAGTTGGAAAGAGATGAAGGCAGTGATGAGGAAGCGCTATGCGCCTTCACATTACTATCCTGCGATTCAAACCGATTGGAGGCAACCTCAAGCTGCTAATGTTTCATATTCAAAGAGAAGCTGTTGGGAGGAAGAAGAGCAGCCGAAGGTGTATACACGTGCATATGTGAAGCCAAGGTCAGAATGTACGAGTTTCTCTAAACCAATTCGTGATAGTGGTGGAGTTGTGACCAGAGATGAGATAGAAGATTCAAAACTGAAGATCTTGGAAATCTTGAAAGAATTGTGTCAAGTGGTGGAAGTAATCAAAGCACCTCCTGCGGTTACTTTAATTGATGATGGAGTTCCGAGTGTAGAAAATCAAGTGGATGATGAAGATAACATCATGCATATCGAGGATACTGTGTCCCTTGTTTCTTTTACTCCATTGGTTGTTGAGAAACAAGTTTGTGAGGATCAAGTACAGCTGCAAAAAGAGGCGGAGATGGTGAAGCCTAAGGAGGAGGAAGTAGAGACAAAGGAGAATGAGTTGATGCATCAGTCTCTACTTGATCGGAGTGATGACTTGGAGTGGGTCGAAAAGGAGGAGAAGTTTGTGGGGGCAAATTGTAGCAAGGGTAAAGTTTTGGCCACTAATGATCTTGAATTCTCTTCTATTTATTCATTTGTGCAGGAATTCGATGATGTTTCTTCCAAAGATGCATTTCATGATTTATTATCCATTCGAGGGAGCGAACATTTGATCGGGTTCAAGGGGATAAAGAAGTTAGAGGAATTTGAAGAGAAGGAGAAGCAAAGTTTCTTTCCTTTTGACGTGGGAGACGGCCAGGATTTGAGGACAAATCCTCTTCAAGAGGAGGGGAATGATGCAGCCCGTAGATCATGGATTTCAATTCATGGGCCAAGAATTAAAGATGATATGGGTTGAAAAGTGAAGATAATATTTTGTAGTTTATTTAGTTGTTTATTTTATTAATTTTCGGATTTTATTAGTTCTCTAGTTGGTAGGGCTATTTTCAGCTTTATTTTGGTGATTTTATTCCTTTTTAAACTAGGATTTGATTTGGTATATTATAGGATAGGTTTTTAACTAGTTTCCTTGTGGGATTAGGACTTTTTGAAGCCTATAAATATGGCGTTTATGTAATGAACGAAAATCAGCTTGATTTAATATTATTTTGGTGAGTTTATCTCTCTCTTTTGAGAATTTCAATTATTCTCTTTGTTCGTCCAAGACGAACGTTTATCCGGCGAATCAACGAGCCAATCAAATCTCGTTGTGTGTCATTCATCGTCTCCGTGTGACTAACGCGATCATCACTTGGGGTATAGGGGGTTTAGGCCGATTCTATATCATTTGTGGGATTAGACTTTAGGTATATTGAGATATCAATCGGTTACAAATTCAGTTCTTGTCTTCCGCGTGCGTGTTGAATTACGGATCGAGCAAGGTTCGTATCACCCGTTAAAAATGAAGAATCGAAAACTGAACTTATATTTATTTTTTTATATTTAGGCCCAATTATCACAACATGTTTAGGTGATTAATTGGCCCGTTTTTTTAGGCCCATTACTTGGTATTTTCGGCCCTCTTAGATTAGTATTTATGTTAATTTTCGTTCATACTTTGGGCAGACTTGATTTAATGAAAACAGCTTCACGCTATTATCTTGTCTCACAAAAACTGAAGAGTTCTTGGCAGAGTTTGTTGTTGGCGACTTCAAGCTTGAATTCAATCGACTCGTTCGTAATATCTCGTAGTATCCGGACTTCGACCATCCCTTAATGTTCTATATCTCATAAGTGTTACAACGAATCAGGAATCCTTCGAAACCGATGAGTAACAAAGGAAATGTCAGGGGACAAAACAAGGAAAACGATGCCTAGGGAAAAAATCGTACGAATCGACTGAGAGAACTTCGGACTTCGACCACCCCTTATTGTTCTATATCTCATAATTGTACAACGAATTAAAAATCCTTCGAAACCGATAAGTAACGAAGGAGATGTCAGGGGACAAAATAAGGAAAAAGATGCCAAGGGAAAAAATCGTATGAATCGACTGAGAGAACTTCGGACTTCGACCACCCCCTATTCTTCTATATCTCATATGTGTTACAACGACTCAAGAATCATGTCAAGCCGATGGGTAAGGAAGGAGATGTGAGGGGGACGAAACAAGGAAAACGATGCATAGCGAAAAAATCGTACGAATCGACTGAGAGAACTTCGGACTTTGACCACCCCCCATTCTTCTATATCTCATTAGTGTTACAACGAATCAAAAATCCTTCAAAATCGATGAGTAACGAAGGAGATGTCAGGGCACGAAACAAGGAAAACGATGCCTAGGGAAAAAATTGTACGAATCGACTGAGAGAACTTCGGACTTCGACCATCCCTTATTGTTCTATATCTCATATGTGTTACAACGAATCAAGAATCCTTCTAAACCGATGAGTAACGAAGGAGATGTCAGGGGACGAAACAAGAAAAACGATGCCTACAGAAAAAATTGTACGAATCGACTGAGAGAACTTCGGACTTCGACCACCCCTTATTGTTCTATATCTGATAAGTGTTATAACGAATTAAAAATCCTTCGAAATCAATAAGTAACGAAGGAGATGTCAGGGGACAAAACAAGGAAAAAGATGCCAAGGGAAAAAATCGTATGAATCGACTGAGAGAACTTCGGACTTCGACCACCCCCTATTGTTCTATATCGCATAAGTGTTACAACGAATCAACTATCGTTCGAAATCGATGAGTAACGAAGGAGATGTCAGGGGACGAAATAAGAAAAACATGCTTACGGAAAAAATCGTACGATTCGACTGAGAGAACTTCGGACTTCGACCACCCCCCATTCTTCTAACTCTCATAAGTGTTACAACGAATCAAGAATCCTTCAAAACCCATGAGTAACGAAGGAGATGTTAGGGCACAAAACAATGAAAACGATGCCTAGGGAAAAAATTGAACGAATCGACTGAGAGAACTTCGGACTTCGACCATCCCTTATTGTTCTATATCTCATAAGTGTTACCTCGAATCAAGAATCTTTCTAAACCGATGAGTAACGAAGGAGATGTCAGGGGACGAAACAATGAAAATGATTCCTTGGGAAAAAATCGTACGAATTGACTGAGAGAACTTCGGACTTCGACCACCCCCCATTCTTCTATATCTCATAAGTGTTACAACGAATCAAAAATCGTTCAAAACTGATGAGTAACGAAAGAGATGTCAGGGGACGAAATAAAGAAAATGATGCCTAGGGAAAAAATCGTACGAATCTACTGAGAGAACTTCGGACTTCGACGACCCCCTATTATTCAAAACCGATGAGTAACGAAGGAGATGTCAAAGGATAACATAAGTAAAACGATGCCTAAGGAAAAAATCGTACGAATCGACCGATAGAACTTCAGACTTTGACCACCCCCTATTGTTCTATATTTCATAAGTGTTAGAACGAATAAAGAATCGTGAGAAGCCGATGAGTAACGAAAGAGATGTGAGGGGGAAGAAACAAGGAAAAAGATGCCAAGGGAAAAAACTGTACGAATCGACTGAGAGATTCGGACTCCGACCACCCCCATTCTTCTATATCTCATAAGTGTTACAACGAATTAAGAATCGTTCGAAACTGATGAGTAACGAAGGAGATGTCAGGGGACGAAACAAGGTGCTAAGAATGCAACAAAGGCGAACGCACACCGCAAGCAAGTATTGTTCAAACCTGGTGATAAGGTTTGGATACACTTCAGCCCGGGACGTTTTCCTAACTTGAGGAAGTTGAAGCTGATGCCTCGTGGCGATGGACCATTCTCCGTGGTCGAGCGAGTCAATGACAATGCATACCGCATTGATCTTCCACGTGAGTATAAGTGTTCCTCCACTTTTAATGTGGCTGATTTGTCTCCGTTTCCTGCAGATGATCGAGATGTTGAGGAGGACTTGAATTTGAGGACGAATTCTTTTTAGCAGGGGAGAATGATGAGACGGGACCTAGCATTGAAGAAATCAATCGGGACTTGCAGCTCAAAGGACCAGTGACGAGATCGAGAGCCAAGAAGCTGCAAGGATATTTCCAATGCTACATTCCGAGGAGATTAGAAGATGAAGGAACCGAATGTCATCATTTCAAATTGGTGAACTTCATAAGTGTAGAAGAAGATGATATCTTGGAGGCCCGTTAAAAAGGAAGAATCGAAAACTGAACTTATATTTATTTTCTTATATTTAGGCCCAATTATCATAACATTTTTATGTGATTAATTGGCCCGTTTTTTTAGGCCCATTACTTGGTATTTTCGGCCCTCTTAGATTAGTATTTATGTTAATTTTCGTTCATACTTTGGGCAGACTTGATTGAATGAAAACAGCTTCACGCTATTATCTTGTCTCACAAAAACTGAAGTGTTCTTGGCAGAGTTTGTTGTTGGCGACTTCAAGCTTGAATTCAATCGACTCCTTCGTGATATCTCACAGTATCCGGAGTTCGACCACCCCTTATTGTTCTATATCTCATAATTGTACAACGAATTAAAAATCCTTCGAAACCGATAAGTAACGAAGGAGATGTCAGGGGACAAAACAAGGAAAAAGATGCCAAGAGAAAAAATCGTAGGAATCGACTGAGAGAACTTCGGACTTCGACCACCCCTCATTCTTCTATATCTTATAAGTGTTGCAACGAATCAAGAATCCTTCGAAACCGATGAGTCACGAAGGAGATGTCAGGGGACGACATAAGAAAAACAATGCCTAGGGAAAAAATTGTATGAATCGACTGAGAGAATTTTGGACTTCGACCATCCCTTATTGTTCTATATCTCATAAGTGTTACAACGACTCAAGAATCGTGTCAAACCGATGAGTAAGGAAGGAGATGTCAGGGAAAAAATAAGGAAAACGATGCCTTGGGAAAAAATCGTACGAATCGACTGAGAGAACTTCGGACTTCGACTACCCCTTATTGTTCTATATCTCATAAGTGTACAACGAATTAAAAATCCTCCGAAACCGATAAGTAACGAAGGAGATGTCAGGGGACAAAACAAGGAAAACGATGCCTAGGGAAAAAATTGTACGAATCGACTGAGAGAACTTCGGACTTCGACCACCCCTTATTGTTCTATATCTCATAAGTGTTACAACGAATCAAGAATCATTCGAAACCGATTAGTAACGAAGGAGATTTCAGGGAAAAAACAAGGAAAATGATGCCTAGGGAAAAAATCATACGAATCGACAGAGAGAACTTCGGACTTCTACCACCCCTTATTGTTCTATATCTCATAAGTGTACAACGAATTAACATCCTTCGAAACCGATGAGTAAGGAAGGAGATGTGAGGGGGGCGAATAAAAGAAAAAGATGCCAACAGAAAAAATCGTACGAATCGACTGAGAGAACTTCAGACTTCGACCTGTTCTATATCTCATAAGTGTTGCAACGAATCAAGAATCATTCGAAACCGATTAGTAACGAAGGAGAGGTCAGGGAAAAACAAGGAAAACGATACCTAGGGAAAAAATTATACGAATCGACTGAGAGAACTTCAGACTTCGACCATCCCTTATTGTTCTATATCTTATAAGTGTTACAACGAATCAAGAATCCTTCGAAACCGATGAGTAACGAAGGAGAAGTCAGGGGACAAAACAAGGAAAATGATGCAGAGGGAAAAAATTGTACGAGTCGACTGAGAGAACTTCGGACTTCGACCACACCTTATTGTTCTATATCTCATAAGCGTTACAACGAATCAAGAATCGTTCGAAACCTATTAGTAACGAAGGAGATGTCAGGGAAAAAACAAGGAAAATGATGCCTAGGTAAAAAATTGTACGAATCGACTGAGAGAACTTCGGAATTCGACCACCCCACCATTCTTCTATATCTCATAAGTGTTACAACGAATCAAAAATCCTTCAAAACCGATGAGTAACGAAGGAGATGTCAGGGAAAAAACAAGGAAAACGATGCCTAGGGAAAATATCGTACGAATCGACTGAGAGAACTTCGGACTTCGACCACCCCTTATTGTTCTATATCTCATAAGTGTACGGCGAATTAAAAATCCTTCGAAACCGATAAGTAACGAAGGAGATGTCAGGGGACAAAACAAGGAAAATGATGCCTAGGGAAAAAATTATACGAATCGACTGAGAGAACTTCGGACTTCGACCACCCCCCATTCTTCTATATCTCATAAGTGTTACAACGAATCAAAAATCCTTCGAAACCGATGAGTAACGAAGGAGAAGTCAGGGGACAAAACAAGGAAAGCGATGCATCGGGAAAAAATTGTACGAGTCGACTGAGAGAACTTCGGACTTCGACCACCCCTTATTGTTCTATATCTCATAAGTGTACAACGAATTAAAAATCCTTCGAAACCAATAAGTAACGAAGGAGATGTCAGGGGACAAAACAAGGAAAATGATGCCTAGGGAAAAAATTATACGAATCGACTGAGAGAACTTCTGACTTCGACCATCCCTTATTGTTCTATATCTCATAAGTGTTACAACGAATCAAGAATCCTTCTAAACCGATGAGTAACGAAGGAGATGTCAGGGGACGAAACAAGAAAAACGATGCCTACGGAAAAATTGTACGAATCGACTGAGAAAACATCGGATTTCGACCACCCCCTATTCTTCTATATCTCATAAGTGTTACAACGAATCAAAATCCTTCGAAACCGATGAGTAACGAAGGAGAAGTCAGGGGACAAAACAAGGAAAGCGATGCATAGGGAAAAAATTGTACGAATCGACTGAGAGAACATCGGACTTCGACCACCCCTTATTGTTCTATATCTCACATGTGTTACAACGAATCAGAAATCCTTCGAAACCGATGAGTAACGAAGGAGAAGTCAGGGGAGAAAACAAGGAAAACGATGCATAGGGAAAAAATTGTACGAATCGACTGAGAGAACTTCTGACTTGGACCACCCCTTATTGTTCTATATCTCATAAGTGTTACAACGAATCAAGAATCCTTCGAAACCGATGAGTAACGAAGGAGAAGTCAGGGGACAAAATAAGGAAAACGATGCATAGGGAAAAAATCGTACGAATCGACTGAGAGAACTTCGGACTTCGACCACCCCTTATTGTTCTATATCTCATAAGTGTACGGAGAATTAAAAATCCTTCGAAACCGATAAGTAACGAAGGAGAAGTCAGGGGACAAAACAAGGAAAATGATACCTGGGGAAAAAATTATACGAATCGACTGAGAGAACTTCGGACTTCAACCTTCCCTTATTGTTCTATATCTCATAAGTGTTACAACGAATCTTGAATCCTTCTAAACCGATGAGTAACGAAGGAGATGACAGGGGACGAAACAAGAAAAATGATGCATACGGAAAAATTGTACGAATCGACTGAGAGAACTTCGGACTTCGACCACCCCCCATTCTTCTATATCTCATAAGTGTTACAACGAATCAAAAATCCTTCAAAACCGATGATTAATGAAGGAGAAGTCAGGGGACAAAACAAGGAAAGCGATGCATAGGGAAAAAATTGTACGAATCGACTGAGAGAACTTCGGACTTCGACCACCCCTTATTGTTCTATATCTCATAAGTGTACAACGAATTAAAAATCCTTCGAAACCGATAAGTAACGAAGGAGATGTCAGGGGACGAAACAAGAAAAACGAAGCCTACGGAAAAATTGTACGAATCGACTGAGAGAACATCGGACTTCGACCACCCCCCATTCTTCTATATCTCATAAGTGTTACAATGAATCAAGAATCCTTCTAAACCGATGAGTAACGAAGGAGAAGTCAGGGGACAAAACAAGGAAAACGATGCATAGGGAAAAAATTGTACGACTCGACTGAGAGAACTTCGGACTTCGACCACCCCTTATTGTTCCATATCTAATAAGTGTTACAACGAATTAACAATCCTTCGAAATCGATGAGTAACGAAGGAGATGTCAGGGAATAAACAAGGAAAATGATGCCTAGGGAAAAATATCGTACGAATCGACTGAGAGAACTTCGGACTTCGACCACCCCTTATTGTTCTATATCTCATAAGTGTACAACGAATTAAAAATCCTTCGAAACCAATAAGTAACGAAGGAGATGTCAGGGGACGAAACAAGAAAAATGATGCATACGGAAAAATTGTACGAATCGACTGAGAGAACTTAGGACTTCGACCACCCCCCATTCTTCTATATCTCACATGTGTTACAACGAATCAAAAATCCTTCGAAACCGATGAGTAACGAAGGAGAAGTCAGGGACAAAACAAGGAAAACGATGCATAGGGAAAAAATTGTACGAATCGACTGAGAGAACTTCTGACTTGGACCACCCCTTATTGTTCTATATCTCATAAGTGTTACAACGAATCAAGAATCCTTCGAAACCGATGAGTAACGAAGGAGAAGTCAGGGGACAAAATAAGGAAAACGATGCATAGGGAAAAAATCGTACGAATCGACTGAGAGAACTTCGGACTTCGACCACCCCTTATTGTTCTATATCTCATTAGTGTACGGAGAATTAAAAATCCTTCGAAACCGATAAGTAAGGAAGGAGAAGTCAAGGGACAAAACAAGGAAAATGATACCTGGGGAAAAAATTATACGAATCGACTGAGAGAACTTCGGACTTCGACCTTCCCTTATTGTTCTATATCTCATAAGTGTTACAACGAATCTAGAATCCTTCTAAACCGATGAGTAACGAAGGAGATGTCAGGGGACGAAACAAGAAAAATGATGCATACGGAAAAATTGTACGAATCGACTGAGAGAACTTCGGACTTCGACCACCCCCCATTCTTCTATATCTCATAAGTGTTACAACGAATCAAAAATCCTTCGAAACCGATGAGTAACGAAGGAGAAGTCAGGGGACAAAACAAGGAAAGCGATGCATAGGGAAAAAATTGTACGAATCGACTGAGAGAACTTCGGACTTCGACCACCCCTTATTGTTCTATATCTCATAAGTGTTACAACGAATTAACAATCCTTCGAAACTGATGAGTAACGAAGGAGATGTCAGGGAAAAAACAAGGAAAATGATGCCTAGGGAAAATATCGTACGAATCGACTGAGAGAACTTCGGACTTCGACCACCCCTTATTGTTCAATATCTCATAAGTGTACAACGAATTAAAAATCCTTCGAAACCGATAAGTAACGAAGGAGATGTCAGGGGACAAAACAAGGAAAATGATGCCTAGGGAAAAAATTATACGAATCGACTGAGAGAACTTCGGACTTCGACCATCCCTTATTGTTCTATATCTCATAAGTGTTACAACGAATCAAGAATCCTTCTAAACCGATGAGTAACGAAGGAGATGTCAGGGGACGAAACAAGAAAATGATGCCTACGGAAAAATTGTACGAATCGACTGAGAGAACATCGGACTTCGACCACCCCCCATTCTTCTATATCTCATAAGTGTTACAACGAATCAAAAATCCTTCGAAACCGATGAGTAACGAAAGAGATGTCAGGGGACAAAACAAGGAAAACGATGCCTAGGGAAAAAATTATACGAATCGACTGAGAGAACTTCGGTACTTCGACCACCCCCCATTCTTCTATATCTCATAAGTGTTACAACGAATCAAAAATCTTCGAAACCGATGAGTAACGAAAGAGATGTCAGTGGACAAAACAAGGAAAACGATGCCTAGGGAAAAAATTATACGAATCGACTGAGAGAACTTCGGACTTCGACCACCCCCCATTCTTCTATATCTCATAAGTGTTACAACGAATCAAAAATCCTTCGAAACCGATGAGAAACGAAGGAGATGTCAGGGAAAAAATAAGGAAAATGATGCCTAGGGAAAAAATCGTACGAATCGACTGAGAGAACTTCGGACTTCGACCACCCCCCCATTCTTCTATATCTCATAAGTGTTACAACGAATCAAAAATCCTTCGAAACCGATGAGTAACGAAAGAGATGTCAGGGGACAAAACAAGGAAAACGATGCCTAGGGAAAAAATTATACGAATCGACTGAGAGAACTTGGTACTTCGACCACCCCCCATTCTTCTATATCTCATAAGTGTTACAACGAATCAAAAATCCTTCAAAACCGATGAGTAACGAAAGAGATTTCAGGGGACAAAACAAGGAAAACGATGCCTATGGAAAAAATTATACGAATTGACTGAGAGAATTTCGGACTTCGACCACCCCCCCATTCTTCTATATCTCATAAGTGTTACAACAAAT
>CM038112.1:36566569-36596167 GCA_001642375.2 Mentha longifolia
CTTTATTGGAGTATGCACGTAACTTGGTGCAATCATGGTTTTACCAGCGTCGCACCAAAGCTACTGAGAGAGTTTTAGAGGTGACGGAATACGTTGAGAAAAGATTGCAATTTTCTAGTGAAAAAGCAAGTACGATGAAAGTTCAGCCGATATCAGATACCAAATTTAACATCATAGTAGGGTCAAAGAGTAACATCGTGGACATACGAATGAGGGAGTGTTCATGTAAAGTGTTCCAAAGTCTCTTGATACCATGTTCGCACGCGGTTGCAGCCATTAGGTAAGAAAATATAGGCGATTCATAAGAATTATAGTGTTTTCTTATCATATATTTTAGATTTTCTTATTATGTTTTTCAGGTACAAAAAGCAAACTCCACTGGCATACGTTCATGCATACTACTCGACCAACACGTGGCGTGAGATTTATGCGGTTGAGGTCATGCCCGTCACTGACCCTAGTGATTGGCCTAGTGATTGACGTATTCCACACGATATTGAATCGAGGGTTGTGGGCACTCCATGCAATCCTAAGCAAGCTGGCCGTCTGAAGAAGAAGAAGATGCCGTCGGGAATTCCAATGAAAGGAGGACCAAGAAAAGAAGCTGTTGTAGAGGAGGGCTTGGCCAATGAATGCGCAGCGAAGGGTAGCTCAACCATAGAAGATCCACTCACGGAGTCCCCAAAAAGAGAAGCAAAGAAATGCTCTCGTTCCCATAATTCAGGTCACTATGCTACTACATGCACCCACTTTATTGAAGAGGCACAACTGATATGAGAAGCGGACGATGGCAGCAATATAGTAGGTGAGAAGTGGCGTCAGAATCCGAAGTCATGTGGTATTTGTGGGCTAGTCGGCCACACCCGGAGGAAGTGCCAAGATCCTGGAAGGTTTGATTAAGTTCGTAAGAATGATGTCAGTTTGATGCGATCTACAATATGCAGAAGCTTTGAATCGAACACACGTCAACTACAAAGGCTTGGTTTCGAAATAACATAAATACTAGACTAATTCCTAAGCTAGGTTTCGAAATTAACAAGGCTGGGCTTGAATAATTTCGGACTCCTTAATTAAATGTACTGGGCCAATTAATCACCTAAAACATGTGATAAGTGGACTATTGGACTAAACTAAAATAAAAATAAATACAAAGTTTTTAAAGCCCAAATAAATATAAAATATGAGCAACTAAATAAATTCATCACTGGACCCCCGGCTCATCACAGTTCTTACCACAATACTAGTTTTGTTAGTGGTCAGGCCCGACATCATTAAATTTGTTTTTTGGATACTTATTTCATTGTAAGAATATCTTAATTTCCGACGACGTGCCAATGGTTATGTAAGAAATGTTTCTAAATTCTTACTATGCACTAAAATGTGTCTAATTTTTTTCCTCGTAAGAAATTGATTACTTTCTAACCACGTACCAATTGTTATTGTAAGAAATGTGTTAATTTCTTACTATACTCGGATGCTTACGGCACTTTTATCATCGTAAGATATTTCATAATTTCTTACGACGCGGCTATGGCTATTGTAAGAAATAGCCATTTTTACTCGTAAGAATCTACTTATTTTCTTACCATGTTTCCAATGGTTATTATAAGAAATGTCTTAGTTCTTACTATAACACTGATGCTCACATGTATAGTAAGAATTAACACATTTCTTACAATAGCGATTGGAACATGGTAAGAAAGTAATCAATATCTTACAAGGAAAAATTTAGACATATTTCAGTGCATATTAAGAATCTAAAAGAACGATGCTCAAAAAGTAAGACAAAAAAGTAATTCATTCAGGGCATAGTAAGAATTTAGAAATATTTCTTACAATAACCATTGGCACGTAGTCAGAAACTAAGATATTTCTTACAACGAAAATAAGCATCCAAAAAAACGAATTTGATGATGTCGGGCCTGACCACTAACAAAACTAGTATTATGGTAAGAATTAGTTATATACTATCACATATAGCCCAAAAAGGATGTTTACAAAAAATTACAAAATATGCACATGAAGGTTAAAAATTCACAGTATCTTACGAAATATAACTATTCTTACCACTTTACATGTTCTTGGAATTTTGCATGCACCCATCCCACAAAAACATGCCAAAAAAATTTCGTAGTTTGCGCTCCAAAGCACATACACCCCACGTTTTCAACACAAAAAAGAAGTATTTACGTCCAGGGGCACCCAAAAGAACCTTACTTCAAACCAAATCACTTCTTTGCACCAAGATTGATTGCTATCGGAGTTTTCCCCTTCCCTTTTCTATCCTTGTTGTCTTTGTCTTTGTTAGGATATTATTGTAAGGGGGAACTTTGAATCAAGTTGATAATAAAAGATGTGTTTGGATTCGATTCCAAAAACCCAAATTTACATAGAATATTTCCTTTATTATCTTTGATGATCCAATTCTTAAGTTACAATGTAAAGTTTAATGTATTAGAAGAGCTTACTTGTTAGGGAGCTCTTTATTGAAATGTAACTTTAGAGCGTCTATGTGAGAGCGCCGGTCTGAAACAAGACCAAAGCGTCTGAATTGGAAGCCGCAGGAAAGAGAGCGTCTTTCAAGGTCGGAGCGCCTCTTCAGGTCAAAGCGTCTGTCAAGACCAAAGCGTGCTTCCATGTCAAAGCACCTATAGTGCCAGAGCGTGCTTCTAAACAGAGTGACTGAACAAGCTCGAAGAGCGTGCTTAGTAAGGAGCTCGCTTTCACCATGCAAAGCGTCTCCACCCTTAGCCGCTCGAGCTTCCAGCTTGAGCCAGAGCGTCTGACAAGCAGGTGAGAAGTGACAACCTGCTAGACCACGTGTACGCTTCTGATTGCTCAAAAGAATGGTGAGCCATCCAATCGCCGAATGCACAGGCCTAGGTTCTAACAAGTCAACAACTACTACTCCCCTAGGACTGTGTGCTATAAAGTAAAAGATTTGATTCAGATTGGACATGGTGAGGTGCACACAATCTATCTTTCCAACGGATAGATTTGCTTTCCCTCCCTATAAATAGAAGGTTCAAACTACATAATATGAGAGAGAGATCAAGTGAAATCAAGAGCATAAGAGAAGAGAGAAGGCGCTTCCAACTTCAAAAACCTCTTTCCTTCTCTACCTTCAATATCTCCAATCTAACCTTCTAGCTCACAAGTTAGGGCTTCAATCTCATTTATCCATAAGCCCTAGAGAGAAATCCAAGCCTTCTACATTGTACTTCATTGTAAAAGGATTTCTCATTAGTTGGAAATATACGAACCCAAACCCAAACTCTAAACTGACTTTGAGTGTTTTGTATGTAAAGGTTGTAAGGCTCGTGAGTGCCTATCGTATAAACTCACATGGTTCTTGGGGTACCTAGTTAAAACCCCAAGTTGAGTGAAGTTCCTCACCGGGTTGTGGTGGGAAGAGTGGACGTAGGAGCGTAACCTCCAAACCACTATACATCTTGTCTTAAGAGTTTGTGCTTTATTTTTGGGACCAACAAGTGGTATCAGAGCAGGGGTTCCAACAGACCCTTGTTCTTGATATTGGTAGCGCGAAAGCGTTACAGTGGGTCAACCGGAGCCAATCCATCAAAAAATCCGATCTCCCAACTTCACTCAAGGATACTGCTCCTAATGTCGCTCCTAAGGGCATGAAGACAGTATCACTTCCTCAAAAACAAGTCTTGGGAATGACAGAGCATGGTCTTGTCTTCGAGTTAGAGCGCCTGTATAATTTCGTTGGCAAGAACATTCAATCTACCACTTCCGACGCTTTGTTGTCATACATCATATGGTGCAACATAGACAAGGAGTTGTGGGAGGCTCTTCGCTCGCTTACCCATGGCCTGGAGAAGTTTCCGGAGTAGAGATGCCCAGCGCTCTTGCAAGAGAACGTTGGAGGCTCCAAAGCGTTTGAGTCTCACGACTTGAACCACCTTGAGGCCGTTAATCCACAAGGGAAGGATCTCTCCTATGAGGAAGTAATTATCATCGTAACCCGCGCTTCTCTACGGGATGTGGCAAATCATCAGGGTAACATCCCTAACAACATAGATATCAAAGCGCTAGAACCTGAAATGCCACTTTCCAGACTCGAAGCATTTGAGTCACACCAGGAAGGGCACCAAAGGTCAGCATATCCAACCCGTTCTCTGAAAAAACGAGAAAAGAATATTACGCACGAAGGATGTTAAGTCAGAGCTTCGGCTGCAAAAGCGTCAACAAAGCGTCCCGCTCGAAGCGTGAAATCTCCTCTTCATGCTTTCACAAACTATGACGATGAAGATCCGGCGAGTTTGTGAAACAGAGTTGGTGACTGCTTTCTCTGAATTGCTTTTAAGGTTTTGCACCCAAAACCAGACAAACAATTCTTGCAGCAGATAAAGCAGGCCTCGTTTATCGACTTAAGGGAGAACGATAAGCTCGAGGGAGAAATTCTTTATGAAGCGGCTGACGAAGACGAACATCTTCCTTTCCTCTCCCAACATCCAGAAGGACGGTCCTCTTTCTAGGAGCTTCTATTTGGTCTACCGAAGCTCCATATGGAGGCCCGCCCTACACCTCAAGAAATGGGATTTTGTTACACCCATAAGGAGGGATGAAGAGTCTGGTACCATCTTATTGAGAGGAAAAGGGAAATGAGTTAATCAAGAAATACAAGTAACATGTATTTCTTGATAGAAGATCTTGAAGAACAAGGATGTACAAGTAGAAATGCAATGCCTTGTCATCCGAAGCGCTTATCTCGCCACTTGGGTCTCTAGGAGCTTTAGTTGTCTTAGCTTTGAAAATTGTAGTACTTGCTGCAATTTTTTGAAACTATGTATTGGTACACCTGAATCTTTATTCGGGTTTTGGCATCATCAAAAGGAGGAAATTGTTAGGATATTATTATAAGGGGGAATTTTGAATCAAGTTGATAATAAAAGATGTGTTTTGATTCGATTCCAAAACCCGAATTTACATAGAATATTTCCTTTATTATCTTTGATGATCCAATTCTTAAGTTACAATTTAAAGTTTAATGTATTAGAAGAGCTTACTTGTTAGGGAGCTCTTTATTGAAATGTAACTTTAGAGCGTCTAAGTGAGAGCGCCGGTCTGAAACAAGACCAAAGCGTCTGGATTGGAAGCCGCAGGAAGAGAGCGTCTTTCAAGGTCGGAGCGCCTCTTCAGGTCAAAGCGTCTGTCAAGACCAAAGCGTGCTTCCAAGTCAAAGCACCGCCAGAGCGTGCTTCTAAACAGAGTGACTGAACAAGCTCGAAGAGCGTGCTTAGTAAGGAGATCGCTTTCATCATGCAAAGCGTCTCCACCCTTAGCCGCTCGAGCTTCCAGCTTGAGCCAGAGCGTCTGACAAGCAGGTGAGAAGTGACAACCTGCTAGACCACGTGTACGCTTCTGATTGCTCAAAAGAATGGTGAGCCATCCAATCGCCGAATGCACAGGCCTAGGTTCTAACAAGTCAACAACTACTCCCCTAGGACTGTGTGCTATAAAGTAAAAGATTTGATTCAGATTGGACATGGTGAGGTGCACGCAATCTATCTTTCCAACGGATAGATTTGCTTTCCCTCCCTATAAATAGAAGGTTCAAACTACATAATATGAGAGAGAGATCAAGTGAAATCAAGAGCATAAGAGAAGAGAGAAGGCTCTTCCAACTTCGAAAACCTCTTCCCTTCTCTACCTTCAATATCTCCGATCCAACCCTCTAGCTCACAAGTATTAGCTTCAATCTCATTTATCCATAAGCCCTAGAGAGAAATCCAAGCCTTCTACATTGTACTTCATTGTAAAAGGATTTCTCATTAGTTGGAAATATACGAACCCAAACCCAAACCCTAAACTGACTTTGAGTGTTTTTTATGTAAAGGTTGTAAGGCTCGTGAGTGCCTATCGTATAAACTCACATGGTTCTTGGGGTACCTAGTTAAAACCCCAAGTTGAGTGAAGTTCCTTACCGGGTTGTGGTGGGAAGAGTGGACGTAGGAGCGTAACCTCCGAACCTCTATACATCTTATCTTAAGAGTTTGTGCTTTATTTTTGGGACCAACAGTCTTTGCTCACACCATCGTGTTGTGAGCATAGATGGTTTTCACGACATGATGACGGTATTTCAAGATTTTTTTCGGAGTGTCTAGACCCCTCTCGATGTCTACTGCTGAGATGAGGAATTCCACATGCCTCAAGCAGTAGAGTGCACCGTCGGTGGTATCTAATTCTCGGAAGGCCTCCCTACCTTCAAGATGATAAGAAATTAAGATTTCTAACAATAAAGATGATAAGAAATTAAGAACATGCGCATTTTTTCTTACCTATCAAAGTGCCGAATTTAAAACCAAACTGCGCGTACTTCGGGTTCTCGATCTGGGCCTCTCGTAGTAACCAATCCCCTTAAGGATTTGAGGTAAAGATGGAGCAGGGGTACGAAGAAGCATTTCCTCTTCATTTTATCTTCAGCACTAAATTTATAACTCTTGGCATCGTGTAGTATGAGCAACTGATTTTTTAAGTCGATTTCAGCCAATGTCCACACTGTCGAGATCACGCATATCGCCAGAACCTAGCAGACACAATGAGGTTGGACTGTTAGAATTTACTAAAATGTCATAAGAAATAATTTAATTGTAGTAAGAAATAATTTCACTATCGTAAGAAATAATTCACTCGTCGTATGAAACATTTAAATTATTACCTTGTCGTATTCAAGCTAATTCTTAACTGCACCCCCCCCCCCACTCTGGTTCTGTCCCGTTTGCAAACTTGACCAATCTTCCCAGTTGCGTATCAAGAATGATATCTTCACCATGTTTAGAAAACTTCTTAAAGTCACATAAACCGCGTGAATTCTGATGGCTTGCGTAAAGGTCGTCGAAGACGTACTCCACTTCACTCTGTACATTATTGGAGGTAATCATTAGCCGGTTACAGTAGGAATTTCACAAGCTTCTTACTATCTGCATAGACATATCATAGTAAGAAACTAATAATTTTCTTACCATGAATCCAGTACAAGTTAGCCCTATCCCTTGTTTAAGTCCCTTCAATCCTACCATCTCAGGCCGAGATGCAATGATAGAAGTATATGCATTCGTATGGTCTTCGCAGAGGTCGCTTTTTGCAGTAACAATGTCTTCGAAGAAATCTCTGTACACGTTAAAAAATAGCCCCACGTTCCTCCTTTTTTTTGGGGAGGGGGAGGGGGCATTTTTCTATGTGAGCAATTGACTTTTGATTAAATGTGAACGAAAGGATACGAGTATAGAGAACTTACATCTCATTGCTATCACTGTCCATGAAGACCTTGAACTTATCCGGCCCCGGACGTACATCGTGGGGTAAGTACGGTGAATGGCATGCCCTAGAAGGATATACAGTCCGGATAGGTTGCACATTCATTGCACGAGGGCTCGTGCGCAGGTGTCACCTCCTCCGCCCTAGCTAGAATGTAAAGCTCCCTTTCAATTTGAGTGTCCGTGATGATCCCGTCCTGCAAGGTCGAGGTTGATAAGAATCCTAATTTTTCTTATGAGTTCCCTGATAAGAAACCCAAGAATCTTACCATACAAACGACCCACCATAAGAATCTTACTAAACACGGGTTTCTTTGATAAGAATGTTACATATTATTCTTACCAACTATAAGAATTATGATAAGAAACACAAGATTCTTACCATTCACAATTCTTATCAAAGATAAGAATTCAACATTTTCTAACTAAAAACAACTGCCAAACCAAACCATGCATTACATGAAGTTTTATTGTTCATACCGCTCAAACTTTGAGTAGCACACCAACACGAACATTACACGTACAAGAAATAAAACATCCAGTCCCAAACATGGGACACATACAAACACGTGTAAAACTAATTAAAACATTAAAAGTGTCTTTCATTCAAATTCTTCCACACACCATCATGATGTATTTTTTATACCTGCTCCTCATGCTGTTTTCCCCCGTCGTCATTGTCCAAAGTGATATCCGACACCTCTCCAGCCACATTCTTTCCTAGAGGAAACTCCTCCACTGATCCCGCAGCCACACCCGGCTCCTGCAGCTTTGGTTCACTAGTAGCCGTCTCCTGCAGCTCTGCGCCCTCAGAACTTCCCATTGTTCTCACTTCGACGCCTTCCTTAGCTGCTTCTTCAGCAGTTGCATCATCTTTAGTTGCACACGGACGCAGAGGTAGGTGGTGTAGTGTACATTGGGCCGGCCCAAGCGTCATCCCCTTGGTAAAGCACGTCATCCGGTGCACATGTGAGAAGGTTACTGGTCACCTTTTCAGCAACTTCGTCAATGAGCTTTTTGTGGTATTGCTACAGCAGCTCCTTCATCCGGTTCTCAGCTGCAATGTTTGCGGCCTTCGTTTGGTATTGCTGCAATAGCTCATAAATTCGGGCCACAACCTTGTTTGAAGCAGCTTCCGCTATGTGTTCAAGTTGAGTAGTCGACAAGGTGGCTTTCACAACGCGGGCTGGGGCATCGGTATTATCATCTTCTTCTTCGTCATCGACATCGCCACCTGCCTATCGTTTCCTCTTGCCGGGCCGGATTTGTACGTTAAGACAAAGGGATGCGGAGCTGGGTCATCCTTTAGAGATTTCCAGTACATTGTATGGCATTCGCTCTTGCAGGGCTTCAACCTACAGACAAGGTCCTAGAAGTTGTAAGAAAAAATAAATTAACTGTTAGAAATCTGTGTAAGAAGGTTGGAATAAAGATTGGAAAAAAACTATGTAAGAAACGATAAGGTTCTTACTTTAAACGGAAAATCACATGATAAGAAATTAACAATTTTCTTACCAAGTCATAATTATCTCATTGTAAGAAATAACTTATTTTCTTATAACCTCAGTGAACAAGTTATCTATTGATTTTTTTTTTTTTACCTTCTTAATATCATCATCAGTGGGGAAACCTCCTTTCTTGTGCGTGTACCGCATGAGCCTGGGCTTTTCTTCTTCATCAATCATATGACCGATTTTTTTTCCAAACAGGGCACCGCCTCAAAAGCCCACGCCTATAAGCCAAAAACAAAATTAATTTATTTATTTATAATGTTGGAAATTTATTCAAAAAATGAATTCAGTTTTATATTTAGCTTACCGAGAAGGCTATCATGTTCCCGTTCAAGGTGTAATTCATGATTCATCCTTTCATCGCCCTCTTAACCCCATTCACCTCCTTTTCCAGGTATTGGAAAGACACACTGCCCCAAGGGAAAGCCTCCCACTCTGTCTTATCTTCCAGCAGCACCCAAATCTATCGGGGGGGATCTTCTTCTTCGTGCCGTCATAACCCATGGAAAAACCTAAGCACAGGAGGAGTTTTCATAGCTTCACCAAGTCATCCTTCGATGGGATGACTTTTATGTTGTTCACCAGGCATTCCTTGTCGATATATGCGGCACGCACGTCACCCGTGGTTATCTCCTCCTTTGCCCCGAACAACCTTTCATAGGTTGAATTCGGAGGCAACTCGTGAGTCGCATACGGGTCGAAGGACGAGCGCCCGAACTTTAGGCCGCTGACCAGGGCGTACTCCTCCCTTGAAAACCTGAGTACCTTGTCGCCGATTTTGAAAAACAGAGAAGTAGGGTCGAAGTTTGGATTGGGCACAACCTGACGGTAGACCATGTAATGGAGCATGTTCCCGCTCTTTGTGTAGTAGTCATTGAGACGCGTGAACTCCCCCATAACAGATTTCCTAACCAATTCCACCCTGTCAATGCCTATATGTCGCAACATGGCGTTCACGTCCCCTGCAAGGCCTTCGTATCCCCCGGGTATCACCTTATGCGGTTTGCTTGCCAGATGTTCTCTTTGATACACCCATTCAACCTTTCACATAACATTAGAAAACAGCACATCAACGTAAGAAATCATATGATTTTATATCATAGTGATGGAGTCCAAGAATCATGGAGTCAAGATCCCGTTTGTGTTCCAAGTGGGCCGGTGACAAGAGCTCGAGCTAAGAAGTTCAAGGAAGCTTTGCAAGGCTTAGTTTGGGCTCAAGAGTTGATGAAGAAGCCCATTGGAGAAGGCGGACTGGACATCCCGCGAGTTATCAATTTCATCGAGTGTGTTCGGGCTGAAGACTAAAGACTTTTGTTTTAATTTCGTGTGTTTAATTAACAGCCCACGTTTTGTGCCTTAAAAGGCTTTATTTTTGGGCTTTGTTATGTTAATTAAGTGGGTTGGACCATACTTTGACTTTACTTAAGTTATTTCCTAGTTTGACTAGGTCTAGATAGATTTATTTGCACTATAAATAGGAAACTTATGTAATGGCCGAAAATCATCTATCATTAATCATAATTGTGAGTTTTATTCTCTCTTGAGAGTTATTCGAGTTCTCTTGATTGTTCCAAGATGAATTCTTTTATCGGCGAATCAATGAGCCAATCAAATCTCGTTGTGTGTCATTCATCATCTCCGTGTGAGTAAGACGATCATCACTTGGGGTATAGGGGGTTTAGGCCGATTCTATATCATTTGTGGGATTAGACTTTAGGTATATTGAGATATCCATCGGTTTATTTTCAATTCGTGTCTTCCGCGTGCGTGTTGAATTACGGATCTGCGAAGGTTCGTATCACGTAGTATGTTAGAAAGTTTCATTTTCTAACCATCACATCAACAAATAGTAAGAGTATTCATAATTTCTTATCAAGTGATAAGAAAATTTACTAGTTTTCTTACTATTATTCTGTTTTCTTCAATATACTGTAAGAATATGAACAATTTTCTTATCAAACACATTATTGCACATAACATTAGAAACAAGAGATCAACGTAAGAAATCATAGGAATTTATATCATAGTGTGCTAGAAAGTTTCATATTCTAACCATCACATTAATAAATAGTAAGAATATTCATGTTTTATTATCAAGTGATAAGAAAATTTCATAATTTTCTTACTATTATTCTATTTTCTTCAACATACAGTAAGAATATTCACAATTTTCTTATCAAACTTATCATTGCACATAATATTACAAACAAGAGATCAACGTAAGAAATCATATGAATTTATATCATAGTAGGTTAGAAAGTTTCATCTTCTAACCATCGCCTCAACACATAGTAAGAATATTCATAACTTATTATCAAGTGATAAGAAAATTTCCTAATTTTCTTAATTTTCTTACTATTAATCTGTTTTCTTCAACAAACAGTAAGAAATGCAGAATTTCTTATCAAGTTCATCACATAATTTCAAACACTACATCATTTCATTGAAACCCTAACCCAATGACATACCCTACAAATTCTTCACTCAAATGTCACATGCAAGAAGGTTGAAAAAGAATCTTACATCTGCATTTATGAACGGGTGGCCGCTGGGTATAACTCTCTCCGGCTCTTCCGTCGGAGTTGGAGAGCGCCGCGGCTCAGATTGTTCGCCGGCGTCAGCTTCACTTCACTTTCTCTTGTTTTCCCACTCTCCATGCCTGAAAACAGTCATCGGACAGAGGAATGGAGGCTTTCAATGCTTCGCACGGCCGGCGGCAAGTGGAGAACGGCGTTGTCTAGCGTCGTGGAGAACTAAAAACGTGGTTGGAGTTTCTTGTTAGGGTTTCAGAAGTGGGGAAGTTCAGTTTTCTGAATAAGAGGGGGAGTCGAGAGGTTGGGCGAGAGAAAGTGGGGGGGGGGGGGGTTCGACAATTTGAGTGAGAGAAAGTGGGGGAAGTTTTATTTTTTTTGCCTTAGGGGTATTTTAGTCATGTTTTTCAAATTTTGGGCAAATATTGTGTAACTCTTATATTTTGGACAAATATTGTTTTTTATACTCTAATAGGATATAATAATTGTTGCCTCTAAAAGAAATATACAACGAGAGACGACTTCATCTATAGGAAAACTCAAATATGATGGAGTCGTCTTAGTTTCATCCGAGATAAATATTTAAAAGACTTCACGTTAACGATAAAATTATACTATTATAACTTATAGTTTGTTAGTTAAGTAGTTGCGGATGAAGAAGTTTATATGTATGAAGGTGATAAATCGATTTTTGGTAGGATGACTTAATCGATAGGAAAATCCTTATATGAGTAATCCTTAATCTATATTGAAAGGAATTAATGGAATACTAGAATTGAGAGAAATGCCAACTTTCCTTAACAATCATCTAAATAATGAGCGGCTTGGCATTCTATCCATCAATTATATCGAACGACGAGCGGCTTTTCATTGAAATGAATACCACGCAAAAAAATCATACCTCTCATTGATTTGTTTTTTCTTTTTTTCGAGCAATAAGAAACTTGATATGAAAAATACAACTAATTTAAAATTGTTAATAACTACTTGAGAAACGTCACCACTATTTATCTATTTTCTATTACAATGATCAACGGGCCGCTTGATATTCAAAATGAATAAAACTAATAGAGAAATATCACACTTCATTGATATATTTTTTCAATTTTTTTCTAATTCAATTTAATGCTATTTTTTTGGAATGGATTATAGCAATTCTATAACTTAAAATAATTAATTATTTTAAAAATTCAATATAAAATGATTTTTGTCAAATTTTAACGGTCACTACACTATGATTTATGTGCAGTGGAGTAGTAGAAGATTGAGTTTGCATTTCGGCAATTCAAACAACGAAATTAATTAATTAATCAATTAATTAGCTACATTAAGGCACCATTTAACATCCACCAAAATATTCCTTCTCGTCATTAATGCCATTTTTGCATTTCTTTTCATCTTTTTCTATTCTTGGTAATACAAGTATTCCATTTAGGATTAATCTATGTGGACATAATATGGCCATCCATAATGTCCTTTTTATTATCCAAAATAAATTAATTTTTATAAGGTAAGTTGCTTTAATTTTGTAGGCTAATATGCCCTTAATCTAAATATAGTAAAATCGTTAGATTTAATTAACTCTTCCATCATATAATATTTCATTTAAATTTGTATGGATAGTTAAAAGTTTAATTAAGGTACTAAATTAATATAAAATTAAGTTATCATTTATGATAATAATATAGAATCAATATTAGAAGATTGCAAAATTTGGCCATATGGTGCTTAAAAATAATTTACAAGAACTGTAAATGCAAATATTTCCTTATTATTAAAAGGTGTCCAATTATATTTTATGTTATTAAAAGGTGTTCAATTTTATTATTTAAAATAAAGTTAATACATTCAGGATTATAATACGGAGTATATGATTTTTAATTAAATTTTTTGTATATAAAATTGAAATCATAAAATGCATTTACACTAAACTATTCTTTTTGTAATTCCAAATATGAATGATAAGAATATGTTCAAAAATAGCATTGTTCTTTAATTAAATTAATTCAATTATGTTGGAATACAATTTCTTGTTTCGTGGCCATTTATAAAATCTACAACCACATCGGATGTAATGCTCGAGACGATTGATTTGGGATGGAAGGAGTACTAACCGTGCGTCAAATTATTTATTTTATTATTTATATATGGAATTAAAATTTATTATAATGTACGTATAAAATTATGATTAACATTTATGACTAAAAGGGAAAATTTAAGATATGTTTTTGTTTAATCGAGTATTATTTGGTTTGAATTCAGTTTGTTATAATAGAAATTTCGGTTAGTCTTACAATGTCTAAATCATTTTTTATTCTTATAAATCAAATAGTTTAATTTTTCTAAAGAAGAAATAAAAAAAATTACTTTAATATTAAATAAATTTGTATCTTATTATTTTAATCTCAATAATATATTTAAACAATCATATGCACACTAACTTTAGACAAAAACTTGTGTCAGCCGGAGGCACCGTGCGGCCGGGCCCAAAGTGTCAATCTTTATACAGAAAAAGTGTCAATCTATATGAATAAAAGTGTCAATCTTTAACATAATTATTTTACGAATAAAATGACAATTTTTAAAAGTGTCAATCTTTATACAGAAAAGTGTCAATCTATATGAATAAAAGTGCCATTGTTTTAGCCCGGCCGCACGGTGCCTCCGGCTGATCCAAGTGTGTCCCAACTTTTTTTTGTTATGAAAACATATACAAAAACCATTTTTATAGGATTTATACAAACGAGTTAAGGATATATTCTTCAATTAATTTACAAATTAACATGCTTAATGTGAACCATTCTAATTGTAAATTTACATTTAATATTCTATGCATATAAATAGTAATTATGTTATACTGCATATCAAAAGTATTTATAGGAAAAAAACCATTTATTGATATGGAGAGAGATTATTAACTCATAATTATGGAATTACTTTATATACATCTCTCCATAAATAGATATAAGGGCATTTATGTAAAATGATTGATTAAGAAATGCACAATTACTAAAAAGTCTTCTTATGGCCAGCCATAATATGGCTATTTAGCAAGACCCTTCGATTTACATGTATCCAATTTCCAATAGGATTAATCTATGGGGTCATAATATGACCAGCCATAATACCCCTTTCATTATTCAAAAATAGATGACTTTTTATAAGGAAAGTTGCATGAGTTTTGTAGACTATTTCACCCCTAATTTAAATATAGTAAAACCTGTAAAATCAATGAAAGACTAGCGAAATTTAAGTTTTCAATCATATTAAATTTCTTAATCTTTATGAATAATCGAAAAGCTTAATTGAAGTAATTAATGTAAGTAATCTGCAACTATACGTATGATAATTTATCACATATAATTATCAGTATTAAAAAGAGCCCAAGATACTTGGCCCTTCTACCATACAAACAATATCTTATAGCACCTTCAATTTTAAAAAAATATATATATATATATCATATTATATTTTAAAAAATCATATTATTTTAAAAATCATATTAATATTACAACCTATAAATTTTACTCGGCAGTATTTATGCAACATAGCTCGAGATTGAAAAGACCAACTACACGTTTGTAATCATGGGTAACTAGAAAAGGAATTCATGACAAAACTATAATGTAACATATTGCGTAACAAAATAATACGATAAAGTTGTGTGTGTGTTGGCTTAACAGTAGGGAATAAATGCCTTGGACCAAAGTCTCGAGTTCGAGTCAGATAAGTGTTGTTTGTAAGAAGAAGAGAATGGCCGCCATTGTTATTAGAGATTAAAATCATAATCTCTTTGTTTTGTGATATGTTTCGAATTTAAATATAATTTGATTTTAATTATGTACAAATTCAATAACACGTTATTTTAATGGTGAAAAATATATCAAATTGATCAATTAATTCCTTCGCGTAAAGATTTGATGATTTCAAATACATACTCGTACTAATGTGGTTCGGTAGTGCTCGAAATCCTTAACACTTACAAAGTTAAAAATGAGTTGAATTCAAGCACGACGTTGAATAAGGATTTGTTGAATAATTGAATTCGAGCTCAAATACAATGCTGAGAGTTAAGTTTGAGCCTGGAACAGATTAAGTTTAAATCGAGCTCAAACTTATGATTTTTCTAACAAGTTGAGCTTAACTCTGCTAGCATTTAGCTTGCTTGGTGTAAAACCGACAACCACATAGAAAGTTGTTAATTACTATAAGACACTTACAAATTTTTTTGAATATATATGCCACCAATTGTTCAACATATTTCTTCACGAATATCATTTCTATATATAATTCAAAGTAAAGTTGACATTGAAATCATATTTTTAATAGTAAAAATAAATCAACATGACTCATTCACGCACATTCCAAGCTTCTCATAATTATTTGCTCTAAATTGAATAAAAATTTAATTAAATGAAATAATGATTGTTTTTAGTATTGGACGCACTGTACAAAAATGAGCAACAAACGCAAGAAAATAAATAAATCGAGATTTAATCATTTTCTCGCTTTCTTTGCCGTTATTTAGTCATTCTATATTATTCACACACAAAAAAAAAAAAATAATAATAATAAAATAAAATAAAATTAGACTAAGTATGTTGCATTCTTCCAACAAAAATATTCAATATATAAAGTGTATAGAACAAACATAACTACTACGAGAAAAAGAAAATAGAGATACGTTTATAGCAAGACATGTCCTCTAAAAGTTAGGGTGGTGATTTGTATTCATTTAATTAAACATTTCAAGATTATATATGGAAATTAAGAATTAAGATCCTAGCTTAATTAATGTTTAGAGACCGAGACATGAATTGTAATTGAAAATTATCTTGAATAGATCTTTCTATAAACAAATATAAGGACATTTATGTAAATTAGTAAATTAAGTAATGTACAATATCTTTAAAATCCCTATATGGCTGGCCATATTATGGCCATTTAGCAAGACCCCTTTCCAATATAGATATAATGGGGAGGTACAAGGACATATACTCGTGAGTAATGCTATAAATACAATGCTCACCGTGAGCACACTTAATATGCCGCGGATGACGTGATATTGTTATAAATAAAGAATTTAAATATATACCCTAAATACTAAAAAAAAAAAAAAAAAAAACAAAAAAAAAAAAAACTAAACCCTACTAAAAAAACCCAACTCTAAATAGAAAAAATCACTTACGTGACATTGTCATATCAACGTAGGGGAGCGCTTCTATTTATCTTGTACTATTAAACATAATGTTGGACCTTTTTCTTCTTTTTTCTTTTTTGAAGGAATGTCAATAAGTCTTGATTTAAAGCGGATAATTAAATTTTATAGGAATTTATTCATATATAAAGAAAAGTATAAGTAAGACGAGCCTAGTTACATCTAAATTAGGGTAGACTAGTCTAACTTAAATTTGTGTGTGGGTGGGTGTGGGTGTGGGTGTGGGTGTGGGTGTGTATTTTATTATGAGATTATTTTAGTTTCCTTCTAATACATTAGTGTTACATTTACATCCCATAGTCCTGGAATGATGTGATTAATAAACGGCAGAAAAATGGACTTATTTTTGCCTGTTCTAATTTGTGTATGGTGCCTTTCATTCAACTGTATATTTTTCCTCCACGCAACGCCAAACTAAAGTCCTATGTTCATTTATGTGAAATTCGATATTGAGTTGGTACTTTTCGAATTTATCTATAATAGTCACCTCAGCTAGTTACAAGTTAGTGTTCATGATTGTACGTTTCATTTAATTTATCTTTTATTAAGATCAAGATGTATGCTGACATAATAAATACACACACACACATAGGGATAGGTGATTCTAAAATTTAAACTATCATTATTCTAGAAATTAAAAATCATACTTCTTTTCCCTCAAAAAAAAAAACCATACTTCTTTATATTAAATTAAAAGAAAATAATGTATACAAAATGTTTCATAATACTTATTATGTATATAATGTTGTATTTTTTAATAGTGTAATGAAAATTAGTGATGCAAATTCGGTTTTAGTTACTACAAAAGAATTGGCATTATTATGTATATGAATATTTTTTTTTGAGAATATGTATATGAATATTCTTTTGTCACAAAAGATTATTGTGAATTATTGTTTTAATATACAAAGAAGCGACAACGAAGCGCAGCTCAGCTAGTAAGATGCTTCCCTCCAACCAAGAGGTCGGATATATATATATATATAGAGAGTTTGGTTCATATAGAAATAAATCATAGTGTGAGAAATGTGAATTATGCTTAAAGCTATATAAAATTATGCTTATGGTACATTTTGTGCTTATAAGTACAAAATAAGCTATAAGCACAATTGTGTACCATAATCATAATTTTGTATAGCTTTAAGCATAATTCACATTTCTCATACTAGGGTCTATTTGCATACGAACCATTTCCTATATTTATATATATATATAGGAGGGGGATCATATAAAAATGAATCCTCTGTGTTAACAAAAAATAAATCTAGACCATCCAATTTGTTAGATCAATGGACGCAAATAATTGGACTGTTTAAGTATAGTTATGTACGTTATATATATAAAAGGGTATATGAGTAATTTAGTAAATATCTATAACTGACTTCTCCTTAATTAGTGGGATTGATTATTGTAGTCTTATAGATTGACGGTTTCTACGTGGGGGTGGGGTTAATTCATTATATTATTAATTTGGCTTGTTTGTTGTCTTCCAAATAATAAATTAAATTTACGATGGCTTCAAAAAAAAAAAAAATTGCTTAGAAAATTACATGTGCATCTATATTTCATTCGTATGGAATGACATAACTCACATGTCTGATGCAATGAAATCATAACTAATATGCAACTTCAACAAAGAGATTGAGGGTTCGAGTCATTTCGAGTGATTGTGTGTGAGTGTATTGTGTTTTCTTAATAAAAATAATAATAATAAAATATATATTATGCAATAGAGAGAGTGACAAAAATAGCCATTTTTATAAGAGAAATGATTAAAATAGCCACTAATAAGTACAATGTATTTTAATAGCCCATTTTTGCATATTCTACCAAATATATCCTTTCATTGATTTTTTCCCTAAATAATAAAGAATAAGAAATTATAAGCGGTGGTTACGGGATTCAGTTTCTGCAATCGAATAAGAAAGAACACAACATATGACTAGAGCAGCGGGAATTGAAAAAAAAAAAAAAACAGTCCACCAGTTCTTAAACAGCAGCGTAGGGTTGGCGGCGACGGCAAATTAATCGTAATATTTCCGGCGACAAAATTGACGGTTTCTCCGGTGAGTAAATTTCATGTTTCTCTCTTCTTCCGATGAGTAAATTCAAACGTATTTTTAGTATTCTTTACGTCATTATTCCCTCCATGGTTACGAGATAATAAGTTTAATTTTATGATTATAATGGTCTATATTCATGATATATGTCCTGAGAATTTGGTTGAAATCTTCTCCTTCGGAGAAGCCAAGCACGAGTTTTTGCTGCTTGTTTGTTGTGTCTGAAGAAGACGACAACGAGCACAACAATTTACGAATGCATGAATTCACGAAGTGACATGAACATACACTACACGATTACACACGACAATGTTTTTTTAATAGATCATTGGAACAACCATTCATTGAGTGTAAGAGCATAAAGAATATGAACATGTATAGTGACGTAATGTTTACTTAATTTTTTCAGGGTCTATGCATGCAGTATCCATCGATAATATTGAGAGTTGAAGCGATCCATCGAACGTGAAATTTTGCGGTATATTTTGTGTTTCCGAATACTATTTTTTAATCAGTCACGATGACGAACATACACGACTATTCACAACTGCACACTAAGATTATTAGAATGACACTATCACGAATTCACACACACGACCATTCACACGAAACGCAAGTCACACATGTACACGACTACACACAAATAAAGACGACCACTTAGAAAGACGATATGCTTTTAAAATCATTATGTTGACAATATATGTGTTTGTGCTTGCAGAGTATGCAGCGAAAAAATTGGAGAACTCAGTTGAAATTGGACCCACAATGATGGCAGAACCTATTAGTATTTCTAAGTTCAAAGTTGTATCTGGGAAGCATACATATGTTGTGGATTTGGGAGCAAAAACATGCTCATGTCGTGAATTTGATCTCCTTAATTTGATTACTTTAATTAAGGAGAGTGGCGAAACAAATTTCTATTGGTTGCATGTTTTATTTAAGTCGGGACTTTCGTCGAACAGTTTGCGAACATCAATTGCTCAGGCCTAGAAGGCTGCAGTTCGGTGAGGCATTTCATCATACATATGGTGTACATTACTGAACATCTACTCGGAGTTATTAGAGACTATTGGATAAAACAAATATGTAAAACCAGAAACGACCAGACACAAACACAGACATACAAAACTATTCACCACTACGATCATACACACGAATCGCAAATACACACTAACACACACATTAACGAAAAACAAAAAACACTTAGAATATGCTATGTAAAAATGACGACAATCCACGACCAAACAAACAATTGTTCTTTTACGAAGGCAGCTCGTGCAAATACACATTCCTGGAAACAAATAATGCTAAATATTAATGTTGGGAATAGATCGCCATCGTCGAAAACTTCTCGTTGCTTGTCTACGACGAGTTCAGCCCTTTTGGCTCCTTTATGTTCCTACGCAGATAAGAAAAGACGCAGCAACGATACAAAAATAGGAGAAAAAATGTATGAAACAAAAGAAAAGAAAAATAGAGAATTGAAAATCTCGGCTCAGGTGCGATTCCTCTCTATTTTATAGACTCTCGACACTAAGACCACAAAGGAGGCTAAGAGATGGCTGAAACAGGTCGGCTGCAACAGAATCCAGACCCTCTCCCAAACTCCGGCAGCTTCTCCGATCCATGAATCCACAAAGAGGAACAAGAGATTATGATGCACTAAGATTTGCCACACACACATTGCAAAAATAAAGAATCCTATCTGAAGTAGAATACTAGAAGTGATTTGCTCATATCAGAATACACGTAACTTACGGTTATACAAAAACTCCCGCCTCTAATTTCTTATATTTATTATTGTTCAGAGAATAAATAAATGAAAGGATATATTTGGAAGAAAATGCAAAAAAAAGGCTATAATAATACCTTTTACTTATTAGTGGCTATTTTAAACTTTTCACTTATTAAAATGGCCATTTTTGGGTATTAACACTTATGCAAGTAATTACAATATATGCAATAGCAAAGTCCGCTTCACAAACACTATTACAATTGCAATAATTTTACAATATATATGTTATGATAATATAATCATGCAATAATTTATTACTATATCATATGCAATATTATTATATTTAAAAAGCAACAATTAACAATATCTAATTATTTGCCATGAAAGAACATTAATATACAATGGTCGAAGCTGTTCAATGCAACAATTAAAAGTAGGGACACATTTGGGTCAGCCGGAGGCACTGTGCGGCCGGGCTAAAATAATGACACTTTTATTCATATAGATTGACACTTTTCTGTATAAAGATTGACACTTTTAAAAATTGTCATTTTATTCGTAAAATAATTATGTTAAAGATTGACACTTTTATTCATATAGATTGACACTTTTCTGTATAAAGATTGACACTTTGGCCGCGCACGATGCCTCCGGCTGACACAAGTTTTTGTCTTAAAAGTAATATTAATATAACTATATTGAATTCTATATTACTACCTAACAGGATTATATGTATATAAGAGCAAAATAAACAATTACTATATTAATCCGCCTTATTTTTAGCGGAACGCATATATAGGCGGAAGCATAATTACCATAGTGTCCATATAATTAGTAATTTATTATATAACTGTTTTACGGTTGTTAATACAAAAGTAATCTACACCCTACATATTTTACAGATATATATATTTTACATTGAGGCAAACCTTTATATAGCCTTTTTGATAAAGCAAAAGTTTATTTTAGCCACAAATAAGTAAATAGCCTAATTTTAGCCATTTTTTGTTCAAATTGACACAAACACCCTTATTGAAATTTAATTAATAAAAAAGATCATTATTTCATCACTCCCTCACTTCTCTCTCTTCTCTCACCACAAAACACTCTCTCTCTCTCTTCATCTCCCGATTTTCTCTTCTTCCTCATGAGAATTGGTCTGATCTCTTCTCCTCATTTCAGTCGGTGCCGGAGACAAACATCACTGCCACAACGTCGCCGGATAAGGCATACTCTTCCCTCTTTGTTTTCTATTTAAGAAAACCTCCAAATTGGAACCCTAAAATCGATCTCCTGATGAATCTTCCCGACCTTCGACGACTCGCTGCCGTTTTAAAGCCGGCGACACTAGCTTCATCATCAACTCACCGTCCTTTGCAGCCGCTGCACTTACTGCTGTCGATCAACATTATATCCGTCACCACCACTGCTCCTGATTTCACTCGTCTACATAAACACACTTGCTTTCTTCGTGTTCGTGTGCACGAACATGCTCATTTTCTTCGTGTTCGTGTGCACGACCGGTCTTCAAGATTATTTTTGCTCGTGTTCGTGTGCACGATCACGAACAACAGCGAACAATGATCACAGTCGTGCAACACAACCACAAGCAGCGAATAGTCGTGTTGGTCGTGACGACGATCACCAAACTCAGAGGCGGCGGTGCTCGATGAAATAGAAGCGGAGGGCAAGATGCCTATCCGGCAATGGGGCAGGTGTGAGAGAGAAGAGAGGGAGAAGATGAGGGTGACCTTGTGATTTTCGTAATCTTGTGCAAAATCGATGCGGCGCCGGCGCCGGCGGAGCTAGGCTGTCCAGGCAGAGGAAATGCAGACTACTTTTTTTCGAGGTGAGAGAGATATAGAGTGAGAGAAAAGGAATGCGAAATTGGGAGGGGGTTTAGGGAGACACGCTGGTGGGTTAATTTCTAATTAGGTTAGGCTAGATTTTTTTATTATTATTACTTTATTTCATTAAGGGTATAAGTGTCATTACATGTTAGAAATGGCTAAAATTTTACAAAAATTCTTTTATGGGTGGCTATTATTGATTTTTACTTTATTATTTTGGCTATTTTGGGGTATTCTCACTTTTACATATATATATATATAGATTGGATATTATAAAAACCTTTTTAAAACTTGAGAACTAGTAACCAATATGGACCATCTATTTCAATAGATTAGTGGTTAAGATTGAAAGTATTATTTTCGGCAGTTATAAGTATATAGGGCCATTTTTGACAATTTTCTTAGATTCAAATTTGCCACATCCCTATTATTATTATATATATATATATATAGGGGATGGATCTTATGGGTGCCACCTCCAAACTTGAAAACTATGAACCAATATACACCATCCATTTTTATAGATAAGTGGCTAAGATTTGTTGTTTGAAATTTAAAAAAAACGGCAATTTTTATGTGATTGAGGGTATTAATGTAATCTCTCTCTTCTCATCCTACGTAACTTGTTTGTATTTTTCTCTCCCTTCTTTACACATGTTAATTACTTCTCTCTCTAACCGTCCAACATTAATTAATTTTCTTTTCAAATGTCTTTATTGAACCATCACACATTTTATTCATCTCTCTTCCAAAGTGTTTTACTCTCCATTTTTCTCTTTATCTTCTCTCTCCAGCGTGTCTATATATACACGCAGTATGCATAAGACCATTCATAGCAAATATTTGTAAGGGTTTAAGCATCAATCAAATAATAAATAAGTATATAATATTCAATATAAAAAATTAACCAGTACACTATAATGATCTAAAGCATTAACCAAACATTACTTAAGCATAGTATATTTAAGAAAAGAATTAAAGAAATACACATTACAAATTTACAATATAAGTTCATTTTTTTATCGGAAATATAAGTTCATTTATATAAAATTATATACAAATTATGCTTTCTATAATATTTTCATGCTTTCTTATATATATAATTATGCTTTCTTATTAATCATGATTATTTAAATACGAAATTATTCTTTTTACAATCATGCTTATTTAGATATGCAATTATGCTTTTTACTAATATTAAAATGCTTAATTTGTTTTTCCTTATAATTGACTATAATCGTTTCACGCTTATTTATATATGTGTTCATGCTTTTTTTTTAACATGTATTATACATATATTCTTTAATATATTCTTTTAAAATGTATTATACATATATTAATTAATCTTTTAACAATGTAATTTTAGGTGCTTAGTTAGACCATAATAACAAGCAATACCTTATAATGATTGAAGAATATTTAAGCATCTAATAATTAATAATGTTCAGTATTTCATTTATTATTTTACGTTTTTCAAATGCTTATTTTTTTTTCTTGTATGCTTGCAATGTAATACTTTCATGCCTTTTTATCTATAAAATTATGTTTTTTTTGCAATTATGGTGTCCAACTATTAGTAGGTTTTCCGGAAACTAGACCCTAATCTTGGAATAAACCCTTAAGGTTTAAGGTTTAGGGTCTAGTGCCCGGGTTTTGACATGTTTTTCCATGCCTTTTTTTAATGCTTTTTAGTGCCTATTTCATGCTTTTTTTAGTATTGATTTCATGTTGTTTTATTGTTATTAGTGGTTTTTTGGTGTTGTTAGTGGTTTTTCGAAACTAGACCATAACCCTGAAATAAAACCCTTAGGGGGTCTATTATCTAGTATCCGACTTTTGGTGGTTTTGGGTGTTATTAGTGATTTTTTCAAAAACTAGACCCTAGCCCTGGAATAAACCCTTTAGGGGGTTTATTATCTAGTGTCCAGCTTTTGGTGGTTTGAGGTGTTATTAGTGATTTTCCGGAAACTAGGCCCTAGCCTGGGAATAAACCCTTAGGAAAACGACCAAAATTCAAACATTAGATAATAAACCCTAAGGGTTATTCCAGAGCTAGGGTCTAGTTTTGAAAACACCATTAATAACACTCAAAACCACCAAAAGTCGGACACTAAGGGTTTATTCCAGGTTAGGGTCTAGTTTCGAAAAAACCACTAATAACACCAAAAAACACTAATAACAGTAAAATAACATGAAATCAATACTAAAAAGGCATGAAATAGACACTAAAAAGCATTAAATCAATAATAAAAAAGAAATAAATAAACACTATAATTCTTTCATGATTTTTATATATTTAATTTTCACATAATGCTTAAATACAATATTTAATAATTAAATATTTATAAACCTTAAACAATAAATCTAAGGACTTAGATTTTAGTGTTTAGATCTTAATTATTGAAAACACTTAAAAAAATTAAATAAGCATATAGAAAAAACAAATTAAGCATTTTAACATTTGTGCAAAAACATAATTTTATCTATAAAAACCATGGATGTCAAAAAGCATAAAGGAATATAAAACAAAGCATTACGAAAATATTAAAAAGCATTAAAAATAGTGAAATAAGCATTTTTTTTTAGGATATAAAAGCTACTACAAAGTAATATAAAGTCAAACAACTATTTATATGTGTCCATGCTTCGTTGTTGGAATAATGAAGCTTAATTATAATTATCACAATGCTAGATTTGATGTAATTCTTTTTCTTATTTTTTTATTTCATTGATGCTTAAAACCCCTACAAATAAGATAAAAAGAAAGAGAAAGATGGAGAGTCAAATACGTTGGAGAAGAAAGAGAGACAAACGGACGGTTGGACAGAGAGAGAAAAAATAGACGGTTAAATATGAAGATTACCTTTGTGCCCTTCCACATCCGAAAATAATGTTAATTAAGGAATAAATCTCAGCCATTCATCTATTTAATCTAAGGGTGGATATTGGTTCCTAGTTCTCAAGATTAGATATAGTTCTTCTATGATCCAATCTCTCTCTATATATATATATATATAAAGAAGCATAATTTTTAAATTTTAAATTGAAGATGGGTTTTTATTTGAACCTCCTCTTATCTATCTATATATGTATGCATCTAGGATGCTAAGTTATTGGTAACTATTGTATATAATTATCTTTTGTAATTATTAGTCATAAAAGGTAGCGAGCCGTATATATATTGGACATCCATTTATTTATTTTAAGTTGCATCAATTGGTAGGCTACTATATAGCTAATAACATTCCGTGTGTATGCACGTAGATCGTATTATTTTCGATGACTTTATCTAATTCCGTTGAGTTTTTGAGTATTTGGAGATTATATAATTGACATCTTACGTATAATAATATATGACCAAGCTCTAAAGAATTCTTTAAGTCGCAATATAATCTACACCGCAAACAGAAGTAGCCCGACAAGTCTTATTTGTACCAACTAACGCGATATCAATATGTATCAAATTAATGGGTTAGTGTCAAGTCTTATTATTTTATGAGAATTTTTTTATATGTCTATATAAGTTAAGGGAACTCAAATAAGTTAACTAACAAGCCTCTTTTGTGCTCATATTTGTCTTATTTTGAGTCTTGTTCTAGGTATAGTTGAGTATTCCATCCATCCGTCCACGAAATATGCGCACTTATTACGTATTTGTCCGTCCACTGAAATATATTTTATGCATGCAAGTGCACGCTATCGTAGACAAGTAATAAAGTAGAAGTAAAGTATCGATCCCACAAAGACTATTGAATTGATTACCAAAATATATCCATTCCTAATTTTATTTGAACAAACGAGTAGTGATATTTTAAAATTAACGAAGAAGAAAGAAAAACAAATATAATAAACTATACTTGACTAAATCAAACAACGAACTAACAATGAAATAAAAACCTAGGATTTACGACGTCACTTGAATTCTACCTACTTGGAATGCTAGATTATTCCAAATTTCACCTTAATCCTCTAGTCGTAGTCAGGAGTTCCTAAATTATCCTCTAGCCTCTTTCAAGGTCTAAAGCAAATTTCATCAATAGCAAATTCACTATATGTCTATGTCAATTTAAACAATCAACAAATCATTAAAATTTATGAATCCCAAACACAACTACACAAATCATGTATATTTGGCCTAAATCAAATATGGCTCCTTTAGTGGCCTTACCAGCTGCCACAGATTCAGCTTGTCATGAAAAAATTTCTAGAAATGCATTACTATTCAAGACTTTTCAAATGTGATTAACACGTATTTTATGTGCATGTTCAGCTATGTGAAGTTTATATTTAAATATGTGAAGTCTCAAGTGATATGACTAGGGTTTCACTAGTTTGCTCGCATTCACGTTTCTTCCCTCATTTTCTCGAGTCTTGTTATGCTTTTTTCAGGAAAAATGAAGAACTTATTTGGCCAATTGAACTATTCTATGTCGAAGAGGAGTTCGTTAGGAAGCTATAGAAAAAAGCAGATCGAGAATCAGAGTTCGGACGAGAGAGAACAAGCGAAAACGGCAAAGTTGCGCAAGAGAAGGAAGACCGGCGGTTTGCCAAACCTGCCCGAAATCATGTACTGTTCACAGAGACTTCGGCGGTCTGTCACGGCAGTTTGACAGACCGCCATCCCTCCTCCCAAACCACCGCTGAGCCGCCTCACTTCACTTAAGGACCGAGTTTGGTCCGTCCAAACTCGGTCCAACTCGTCTCCAAACCCATTTTTCATGTATATTAACCCCAAATCTTCTCCATTTGAGTATCTTTTACACTTTAACACATTCTAAGAACCTTAATTTATATTTACATTTTCTACTTTAGTAATTTCAAGATTTATTGAGCTCTACTTTGTGGATTGAAGATTCAAGACCATTTTCTTCTTCCTTATTGAATTCTCTATCTTTCTATTATGATTTCATCTATTGTTCATGGTTTATTTTCATTAAGCATGTCTAGCTAGATTTCCTTGTGATTTCAATTATACGTAGATTAGGATTAGGTGATTGGGATTAGGCTTTAATTGTGAATTTACCTTCTAATTTCATGTTCATCTCTCTTGGGGCTATGTTTTATTATGTAATTATGCTTGATCACCATAGTTGCATATCAAGTGTTTGATCTAATGCTTAGGAGGCTTGGATTAGATGCTAGGAAACAGAGATTTACATGCTAGAGATAGTAGGGATAAAGAACTCAATGTGATATTTTTGGGAGTTAATGTTTTACTTGATGTCCTAGTCGGAATTAGGTATTCATTAATCAACTTGATTTAGTTGCAATGAGAATTGAATGAATCATACTTAGGAGGTTTCCCACATGAATTTAGATTAAATTGGTTAGTTCAAGTTAGAGTTCTAATCGCCCATCACTTAAGCCTAATCGAAGTATAATTGGAATCACGCTTGTCTATTATTGAGTTTATATTACTTGTTCTCTTGTTAGTTCACTTGTTTTAGTTTGAAGTTAACTAGTCATTTTCATTCCTTATTTGATAAAAAACCCAAAAACATGTTAGTTGGTAGCTTGGATAGTGATTAGATAGCTAGGATTACTAGTTGAAATTCTCACGCCATAACATTCCTTGTGGATTCGACTCGATTATACTCAATCGATTATCATTGCATTTCTCTACCTCAAAAGTGGAGCGATCAAGATGTAGTTCTACTTTCTATAATGAATACATAGTTCAAGGTCGATTTCCTCCGTCTCGGCTAGCCTGATTATCTGTGTCCACAAACTTGTAAAGAACGTTAAGACTATATCTTGCTACTATGCCCTTGGCAAAAGCAGATATCTGGCTCTACTGCCAGAACAGTAGTCTATGCAAGATACCTAAATAAAGTACAATATCCAATTCTGGATATTTCCCAATTTACCCATATCTTCATTTAAAACTGTCAGATAATCAACACTTTATGTCTGATAATACTTTTCACATTGCCGCCAATGTTAATGATATTATCTACATAATGTACGAGAACAACCATGATTCCATCTATAAGGACAAAATCATAATATGTGTTAACACATTCCATAGAAACCGGACGTTCCATATGTGTTGATCCAACAAACTTATCATTGCTTGGATATCTGTTAACGAATTAAGCTTCCAAATCAATGTGCATATCACTAATTCAATCAATTCTTCTCAAGTAGTTTCCTTTAGATGTCATTACCATGATAAAGGTAACCGGATTGGAATTCATTGTACAGACATCTACTTGAAACAGTTAGAGATATGAATGTGTGGATTAATAGAATATAAATGGAATCATCCCGACAAAGATGTAAAATTGGGCCTAAAAGCCCTTTGTCTTCCATTTTATCCTTATTTTACTTGTATATCCCTTTACCATTTGTAGCTTTTACTCCAATGGTAGGATCATACAAAATCGAAACTTCTATGAATTACAAATTCATAGATTGAAATGGTGATTTGCAACGATTTCTTCCAAATGCCCATTTGTTTTGTCAAAATGACCGTTCCCTTGTTCGTTGTCCAAGAATCCAAAAAATTTCTTGACGACCATGAAACAATTTGAGGCTTACTCAAGGCACTCCCACTAAGTCGAGGATTTGTAAAGATAAATGTGCAATTAACTGTGGTTTCCTTTCTTGTACTTCTTGGCTAATTTAATGTGTTTCGTGAATTGTCCCCAATTCCTGAATTAATTCAAGAATAAATTGTTTGTCAAAATCTTGTTGTTAAATAGTTTCTCTTCCAAAAATCAGTCATATTGCGGCATGCAATGATCGTCCATCTATTTGGAACTATACAACAATATTATTCCTTTTTTTCCTTTGAAATATCCTTTGAACTGTCTAATCTATCAACTTAAGCCCTAATTGTGTGCACCTTTATCAAAGATATGTGCATACTTACCTTGTTTCTGAATCGATAACAAAACTGGGTTGGTACCCTATTGGATCGATTCTTAAGCGTAAATGAACAACTGGTCTTAGATAAAGTTTTAGGTAAGATTTCATAAAAGTTGGAAAAGAGGTGTCAAACAAGAGAAAGAAAGTGATTTGTCTAGCACACTTGAGATATAAGTTATTGATAACTATTTCAGCATGCATGCTTAAACAAAATCAACAACTAGCATTGAGATAAACCATCTCAATCCAATGTCAATAAAACAATCATTCGGAAATGTTTCAAACTAACACAAAGTACTTGCCAAACCGGCAAACCCAATGTAAATGAAACTAATAAACAAAAGTACCATCGAAACTCGGCAAACCAATGTAAATGAAACAGTGTATCTTAACTCCCACTCTCAAAACAGATAAAATTGGAAAAGGTGATCAAAATCTTTAATCCTTGGTAGCTCGCACACAGTCACCTTCTTGTCTCACTCAGTCATTTGGGCTAGGCCTGCAAGGAAATGTAACATACATAATTAGTCTTACTAGTTA